>JAZGTK010006639.1:0-20528 GCA_036877625.1 Ambastaia sidthimunki | reverse complement strand
CTATAGATAATGTTTAACCTTAACCATCTAACCACAAATTTATTGATCATCCAATATTATCTTAACTGATCCCAATGCTATAAGATACATACACAGTTTGATCATCTCTCTAATAGTTTACTTTACTTGTGGTTTTAGTTGTTGTTTTTACTGTTTTTGCAACCATCAGTGCCTCTATGTCTTTTTGCTTATTAAGTAATGATTCATGCTGGTTAATAAGTGAAATTAAACCCAGCAATGTCTCTCCACCCGACCACAAGCTGCTTATGACAGTCAAGAACCCCACAGACCTGATATCACTGCCCTGCTGAAGTAGATCAGATGTCAGTGCTCTTTCCACCAATTAGCACAATGGAACTATTGTGAGGAACTATTGTGAGGCCTAATTAGGAACTCTGACATTTGACTTAACTTTTAAAAGCCGTACTGAAGGGACTGTGGACACTTAGCATGCCCTGATTGTGGTACTTTTTTAGTTCACTGTAAAATACTTCTTGGTAAAAATGTCACACTGCTTCTAAACATGTAACTTGATTTTCTCATGGTACTTATTAGGTTGTTAAAATAAGTCATTTTTTATGTTGGACTGGCAGATGTGGCTCTTGTCTTGGACCTGCAACTTAATTTATTTTAATTTCTTCTACTCTGCATGTATTTAGTATTTATATGTCGGCCCCCATAAGGTGACCCACTCTATATAAAATGAAACTGCTTTAATTAACCCTTTAATTGGTCATTGACTAATTTGTCTGGTGTCCTAAACAGATTTTCAGATGTGCTATTTATAACTGTGTAAAACTTTTTAATGGGTACTGAGTGCAAGGTTGTTAAACTCTTTAAAGCTTTGGAAAGAATTCCTCTATTTATGTCTATTATATAAATCTAGGGTTCTCAAAGAAGGAGAAAATGCTTAAAAATCTTTCAGATTTAAAAGGTGACAGCTGAGATTCGTGCTGTGAATTGAAAATTGAAATGTAGCTGATTTGTGACTCATTTTTGGCTTCTCAGTTGAGGGGCAAGTGTGTTATTGGGCTTTTCTCGTTGGATTGTATTGAACGCATGGGTTTTCTCTAGATGACTCATCAGCTGGCAAAAACTATGAAGCTGAAACTTAAACCCACTCTAAATGAAAACAAAACCTCACTCTAAATCTTACTATAATGTCTGCAAAAATGGACATCAACCTGTTATTTCTTGATGGTGATGGTGGTGGTGATTGTGTGTGTGTGTGTCTGTGTGTGTGTGCGCACACCTGTTTGTGTATTGATCTGACCCATTCTCTATTTTTGTTGCAAGTCAAATCAATCACACGACATGCGCCCTAAATTTGTTTAGTATGCCCTGAGTAACCCTTAGTTTTGTAAAGGATCTCAATGGAGGCTGGGCCCGGTCATAACCATTATTTTTTTTAATTCATGTGCCTTCATAATCTTTAATCAAAATCTGAATGAACATCAGACCTTCTCGAAATGAAGTCACTCTGGCCGTTTGGGCGGAGCGAGAGCCATTAACCACTTCCTCAAGAGTTAGCAGAACTGGAGCTAGTGCTGTCATCACGTTTTGCCATCTTGTGCTGTTTATTTAATAGTAGCACATGGTCTACTTGATTTTTGAACTGCAAATAATTGGCACCTTTTTACCTATGTGCAACATTGTAAAATATTGAAAAAACTTGTTAGCATAATTCCCACAGCTTTGTATACTTTTGGCCATAATGATAAAATGGCCATAATGCATCTCCTAAGTTTATAACGTACATTACCCCCCTTCAGCACATCAGCAAGAGCATGCATTACAGATTGTGATATTATAGGTAAAGCTTGCAATTTTGGTTATCACGTCAACCTCAGAAGTAACAGTCCACACGCAGGCAGATTGTGTTTTTCCTGCATGCAGCGCATTAATTTAAATGCATGCAAAAATAAGCACCTGCTGTCACATGCCAAACTGCATGTCATTTTTGGCATGAGACGCAAGCTCAAATATCAAGAGTTTAACCAACTGTTTATGAAGCTGTTGGATTGTCCAGAAACATCTTGTGGCTCTCTTTCAGCCGACGTCAGATTGCATGTCTGTCAAATTGAGGTTTTCCCCATCCCTCCCTCTCTGACCTACCAAGACTGATGCCACTAAAGTAAAGACGGCTTGTCCCGCTCGAATTAATCTTGCTTTAAGGCGCTCAGTTCTGTGACAGGCCAGATTGTGAAAAATGTCTGTTGCAACCCAGACTGACTCGCTTTCTCCCAGGCCTCTCGAATTCTCTAGATTCTCTAGCCGAGTGTGATTTATTGGCTGGGGCTGCGTGTGGGGTATCTGGATATTGTGGGTTGATTCAATCGTGTGCCCATCAATGCTCCAGAGCTGGGAATGTGTCATGAGTGGTAGTAAAAACAGTATTCCTGCCTAAAGGTTCAGGTTTTGCCTCATTAGACTGTGTAAACCAATGTTGCACTTTGCTCGGGTCAGAAGGCAGGACTCGTAGAAACAAGCAAGCGAGGAGCCAGTACACAAACAAGTGCAGAATAACAATGATGATATTGTAACTTTTCCACACAGATTTGTGGATCTAATTTGTATGTTGCTAAAGGGCCGTATTTGTGTACAGGGTGACTTTTGAGAAAACATTAGGTGAGCAGAGTTTTAATGAACCTTCTCTGCTGGTGCATTACAATACGAAAAAAAACTTCAAATGCTTCACATGTACTTTTAAATTAAATGTGCTGTTAATTAGTTTGAAATGTTTACCAACAAAGCAGTCAGGTTTCAAAGTCTCGCGGGTCTTTCATCCCGAATTGTTGGTTTAAAGGAGAGGCTTGGTAACTAATTACTGGCACAGGAATCGGAGTGAGGCCACTTCTTTGATATGTGCACACGACAGCAGGGGTTTGAGTCGAGGCTCAGGGTGTCGGAGGATTAGAACTGCGGGATGAGGTCTGGTTTATCCTCACTGTACAGTCTCAGTTGTGGGCCAAGCCTTCCAGATGATCACAGATAAGTCTGCTCATGGACAGCAAAAAGACAACGTGAGCCCAAAGAGTGTCAGTACCATGGACAGTTCCTCAGTGCCCTTCTATAATACATTACAAAGTGATTTAGGAGATGAAAGCCATGCCTTTGGTGTTATGACAGCATGTTCTTGAGCTGGAATGAACTTCACAAGCTTGTGGAAAGCCTGATGATCCAGTTTACCTCAATTTGACCCAAATGCCAATGTGAATGTCACAAGTTTGATTAGATTTGATTTTGAATCCTAAACAATTTATTTCACTTTTATTTTAATTGAAAACTTTTTTGAAATACTGAAACTTTATTTCCGAGTTTGAATAGAAGTTTAAATGTTCATAATCAAATGGGACCCACTGCATGTAGGATGTGAAGTCAGGATTTAGTCTAGAATTCTTCCTGGAATATTTTCCTGTTTGACATATTTACTTTTTAGTATTGTATGTTCTTTCTTTATCCTGGATCCTAATTGTTAGAAATTAATTAATTCTGTATCTTTATTAACTTAATAAAATTAATAAAATGAATGTACTGTTATTTATCTTTGTGTACTTACAGTTGAGGTGAAACTGCAACTAGCTAGGAGACAATATAGTCTTCTTAAAAATAAAACTCATACATTTAATACTCAGTGATGGCTTTATCGATTTATTGTTTCTGTTTGTTGTGAGAAATCAGCTGTACAGCTGTGTTGTGTTTGTGAGCTGTTGGTTATGAGCACATTGAATCCGGGTGTCACACGGGCAGGGCAGCTGGTTAGACTTTGTCACCAGGCTCTGCCTAGTCCTATCTGGAAGCTTGTGATGACACTGCTGCTTTCTGAAGCTCCACCAGACTTGTGCCAGATTACTCTGGGCTTGTGATGAGCTCAGACATTAGTCACCAGTCAAGGTCAGCCAGAATTGGTTATGCCAAACTCAGCACCACATAGAGAATTCTCACTATACTTGTATTTCTGCAGTCAGTCTGCCTTTCATAGAGAGTTTTTGTAACTGGATGTCATGGTAGAAGTATTATTGCTGCTTTGTCATATTTCACCAATACAAACAAGTCTTGAAAAAGTGATAGATGTTGGAAACATGTCTGTAACATGTATATTGGATTATTTCAAATTATAAACAGAGTTGAATTGTTAGTGGAATGTTTTAAAAATGTTACAGAGTTTAAAGTTTAAATAATGTTATACCCAAGCAGCAATGTTAATTCTTAATGTTACTTAATGGAAACGTCAGGGAAATGTTCTTACAACCTAAAATTATATAAGAGTTGATATTGGTACAACAGTTGAAAAGATTTTGGTGTGTTTGTGTTTTGTGGGTTAATTAGAACAAACCCACAAAACAATGAACTTTACAACATCAAGCGTGGGTGAATCTCTACTAAAACACAAGCAAGCTACAAAGTCTCAGATCATGCTTAAAAATGTGCAGACTTTTGTGGGAGATTTGTTTGCAAGTTAACTCTGACAATGTTTGTACCCACAGGTGCTTGATAACGGGACCATTGTCATTAAAACTCTCAAAGGAAGAAGAAACTCTTCTTTTAATACTAATTAATATGGGAAATACACACGGTCCTGTCTCTCTGTGTGTCATTCCACTTCAAAAGTAATTATTCCCTAAACATCATTCTGTGCTCACACAACAGACTAATTATTATTCAGCTTAATGGAAACAATGTAGAATTTCTCCATTGAGATGCCACCAATCATGTCAGCCAGCTTGCATCCTCCTCAAAGGAGAATACAAGGAACTGGGAGTGTTTAAGAAAGTGCCTTGTAAAGATGTAGATGAATCAAACTTTTATCTAACAATGAAGGTGCCAGTGTCCTAATTTTAGGGAACACTAGGTGGAGATTAGTGCAGATTCCACTGCATTAATGTTCCTGTAGCATGTGTCAGCAATAACAGGTATTAGCATAATAAATTTCACCTCAAAGAAGTGGAACTAATATCCTTTATTAGTGTTTGTGCAGGATCAACCATGGGAATGACTTTGGTGCGTGTGTGCTGTTCAGACAAACAGTCTTCCTGCCAAGTCAGGCAGTTGTACGCTTTTCTGTAAATTTCAGTGACTCCTTTCACCAGCACAGTGCTGCCAATGGCCCCAAGCTCTGGCTTTTAGTTTTAGAAGAGTGAGTCACGCAGTACCCCAGCTCCACAGTCTTCTCCCTGTGCTGCTCACTGACAGCAGGCCGTACTGCAAGGTGAACAGTCTGGACCAACATCACTGCTTGTCTTGTAATTACTCTCAGGGTAAATAAAACAATTGGGAGAGTTTCTGGGAAAATTGCTCATCTGTTTATTTATGAAATGGACTACAATTCTACAGCTCGTCAATCCTGATAAGAATCAGACAAAAATGAATGCATTGTGTTACAAAAAAAATTACAGTAGTTATAGATTTATTTAAACTTTGCATCTTATATTTTCATAAATGGGGAGACCGGGGCTAGTTGTCACACTTTTTAATGTGTTAATACTTAGTATTTTTCAGAGAAAGTCAATTTCTATATGGGCACACAATAAATCTGTTGGCTACATTAAAGATATTGAACATTTTTATTGTTATTATCCAGGAAAGAAGACAATAACACACTTAAACACACTTATTGATCTTATGTCATCACCAGTAGTGGGGGATATTGTCACATTTTCGAAGTATGTTTTTACAAAAGAACCTTAGGCCATAAAACAGCCTGTTTTGGGCTTTGCATGTAAAATAATGGCAGAATTTATATAAAACAGCAATTAAACATGTAACAACAAAATGTAGAAGATAATTCATAAAAAAAATACCAAGCCATTCTTTTGGCCATCTAATATTGCAAATGTAGAATTGTACACATTTATAACTTGCTCCAATAAAAAGGTGACAACCTGCCCAAACTTGACATTCATGGAAAAATACCTTTGGTTAGAATTCACTTTAGGGATATTGTATTTGTTTAGGTCATAAAGGAAGCGATATATCTGAAGATATTGCTGAAACAGGCAGATTACCCTTGACAAGTGTTTGCTATATTGTATCTAACAGTTCTGATATCAGCTACAGTATCCAGCAGAGTATTTTAGATAAGTCTGAGGCGTTACAGCCATGCATAGGTGTAACGTTTGATGAATGTTACGCCACAATAACAACTCTTGCACCAAATCTGTTCATCACCCTGCTTGTGTTTCCATGGAAACGGGTTATTGCTACCAGAAACAAAGATACTGTCCAAGGGCAAATATGTTAATAATGATAATGTTGATATGAACACACCTGCTTTGTTGTGTGCATCCCAGATCATTCTACATATTTTCAGAAAGGAAAGGTGTCTTTTCTTCGAGATATTTCCTGTATTTTTTTATTAGAAAGAGGCTAAATTATTGATTAAATGTAATTCTGGGCGATTGTTTAATAACTTTTACGTTTGACTTTGAAAACATTGCTGGAAATTGCTTTAACGTTTAATGAATGTGTGTGCTAGTAAATGGCAAAATGAAGATTAACCGAGTGAAAAACATGTTGCTTTGTGAGTTCCTCTCTGTGCAGTCAGGTGTTGTACTTGCTCAGCGTGAGGTGAGCAGTTTCTTACTGTGTTTCTCATTGCTTGGCTCAGAAAAATGTCAATCTGCTCAACAGCTTTATCATCCAGCTTGTGCTAAAGGGAAAAGTGATTTGCACATTTGTAGAAATCTGGACCTCCTGTCTGCACTACATGGGTGATTTCAGCTATGAAGAAGCACTTGCTTTTTATTGATTTTTCAAATGTCAGATATTTAAACAAACTAGAAAACATGGATAAACACAATGTTTCATCCGAAGGCAGGCCTTTGATATTGTACTCAAAGAAACGTAAGAGTTATTTTAACATTGTCCTTTGAGAAATATCCCATTCATATACTGTGTCTGAGGAGGGAACGCTAAACTTGTTCCATCTGTACAGCATCTGTGTTCGTATGATGTTAATTATTGTGTTTTATGGCCTATAATGGCATATAATTTAAAAAAATCATCTTGTGGCTTTTAGTCAGTGCAAAACATTTTGATATTAGGGCTTATTAGCTTCTTTGCTAGTCTCTAGCTTCAAAAGTCGTGATTTTTGTGTGGTGTGGGTGTGAGAGAAAGAGAGTGGATAAGAGAGAGAGCGGTTGGGGTGGGGTGGGGTTCGAGGATGGGAGGGGAGGTGGGCGGTAGGTTTTCTCTGATGTAAAATGTCACATGCAAACTCTCGACTAAGGATTCCCGTTGGATTAGTCACGAGGTTAGAGGTGGATCAGAGCCAGACGTGACGTTATGAAACGCTGGATGTGACATAGAGAGACCTGGAGTTATTGATACAGATGGCTTTTGTTGCTTTGCCCATAAAATTGGGCTTCTTTTGATATTTGAAGGCGTTGCCTTTTCGTCTAAGAGTTTTGCGGGTTGAATTGATCCTATCTAGCAAGCTAACAAAGATACAAATATTGTAGCTGTGTGGCATAACACAAAATCAATGCAACACTATGTGTTACTGACCTTTATGGCTGTAATACGTTATGTCACACCTGTCAAGAATGGACGCTTTGAGGCCACACTACTCATTTTTAGCGGCTAACCTCTGCCACAGCTACAGACTGATTGTCTCTGGGCAGGAAGGAGGCACCCTCAGGGTGTAATGCGTCTGTAAACAGTAATATTTTTCAGACAACAGGGACAGGTGTCATATTTTACTTTAAAAGCTTTCTTTAGGAAGTACCTCATCTTCAGCGTGCCCTCATACATTTTTTAAAACCAGTGTAGCGTTCCCCTCTCATCTCTCAGTAACCCTGCCATCAAAGCACTGATTTTATCAGAAGCAGTGGACACTGTGGCTGTTATCTGTTAATGTGTCCTTTTGACTTGTCATAATAGGGAAAATGATAACCTGCGGACAGCCAGCCCGAGAGCTATTGTGTTAGGTGAGTGTCTGTATGCTATTGCTCTAGTGATTTCCCAGCTAACAGGGAATGTTCCCAGAATGTCAGCCAATGTTCTCTAAAACCTCTGTTAAGGTTCTGTCATTCCTGCAGCAATGTTAGTAGAACAGTTTATTGTTATGTATTATATATATCAAACAAGTTGTTAGTGAAACATTTTAAAATGTTTGTAACTTAATGGAAATGTTAGGGAAATGTTCTTGCAACCTAAAATTGTTAGCTAGGTTAGAACGCGCATGCCTGAAAACGCATGCAAATATGGTATTATACATCTGTACGGTAATTCTGTTGGCTGGGGCAAATTTAAGGCAACCCTGGGATTATGTTTAATTAAGCAATGCAGTAGAAGACAAATATAGATGATGAACACAGGAAAAAAACTAAAAAGATTACCTCATTCTGTCCAAGAATTATTCAAAGTGTGTGTTTCAGATTGACTCAACCTTTAAGTGAACCATTAGGATTATATTAAAATACTAATTTCCTGAAGTCTTGCCAATTACTTAGGTGGGAGCGGATCTGTCTGGATAATGCTGGTGAAAGCTTTCACCACACGAAGCTCAGAAGAGTTTGTGTGTGAAATACATCATAACATTGAGGTACACTCTCCATGTACAGTACAGAAACCTGCTGCGTGATATAATTGCCGTTCACCTCTGGGCCGGGCAGAGGTTGGAAATGGAAAAACAGCTCAAACTTTTATAATGGTTGAAGGAGCTATTTTAGTTCCGTGTGCGTTTTCTTGCCTTCATTAAAATTACATGTGTTCTTTGGTTCAGAGAGTTTGAACAGCTATTTTCTCCTGGTGTCAGTACATCGTGTCACGGTTTTGTGATCCTTTAACACCCTCAGTGAGAGACACAGACCCACACTTTCGACTTCTTTTCTCACTATGCCTAAGTAGTAGACAGGAGCCATCTGCAGTCACATCCCATTACAAGTTTTCTCAATGGCACTCAATGTGCTTTTAAACCTGTTTGATCTGGTTAATATGGGAGTTTAATTTTAAAGGGGATTTACTGTCTTTGTTTACATTTTGTTGCAGAGCCCAAAGACTGATTTTCTTTTATTAGCTGGAACTTGAACTTGCTGAGGGCTGATGTGGGATAGCGAGAGAGACAGACAGAGAGCAAGAGTCCTGCTTAATGCGAGTTGCGAGTGAGAAGAGCAAGGGACCCCGAGGGGCCCCAAATGTTCAGTGGGCTGGGATTCCACACTGGCGCATTTAATGCAGAAATGTGGGAACATAAACGCAATATTTTTCTAGGGTGCGACCTCCACTACATTACGTTGTCACTTTGAAAGCACTGTGAAAAACACATTTAAAGCAGAAATTGTGATACAGAGTGACATTTTCTGTTAAGAATCTGCCTTAAAAATAGTTCTCTTGTGGTATAATTGAATCTGTTAATGGGTAAATAAAACAGTGTGATTTACAGATGTGAGCTGTATGCCCCAACATATATTGCATAAAGCACAAATAGCAAGTAAAGATTCTATGTGCGTAATGTCTATGAAAGCCTTGGCATTACAAACCTGACTTATTATTGATAAGAATTGATCGCAACACCTGCCAGCTGGTTGTTACCCACAGGATGCAGATAAAAATGTCATTCATTTTATAAAAACGGCAAAATAAAAGAGACATTTTTTTTGTGTGAGAGAAAAGTTGGCATTGTGAGTTACTCTTAACAAGATTTGATATTGCGTTTCATTAAGGTGTATTTTGGTCTCTACTTTTTCCTCACCCAAAAAAACAATATTCTGTGAAACATAGAAGGAGAACAGGTTGTCCAAACTGTTGTCTATGAATTTGGGGAGTGGGGCTGTTAAACTCCTAGAAGAACAAAACAAACACCATAACAACATCATAAAACAATTCATTCATCAGAAGTTTCATTTTTGGGTGAACTATCATTTTGTTTTTCTCTGCTTTCAGTAAATTGGCTGCTCCATCAACAAAGACCAATAACTTTGATCACATGATCCTTCTGGAGATTCTACAGTGGTTGAGTTTGGGGCATTGTTGCAACTTGTGGCCCTTATATGCTTTTTTGTTGCCCAAAGGTTGACTGAAAAAGGGGGTGTGATTTTGTTAGCTTTGCAGACTGGAGTGGCGCTGTTGGTTCATGGGATGTCCTGGGACATCAGATGCTATACAGACTCATGCATAATACAACAGGGTGCATTTGCCCCACAAATAGCACTGATAATGAATTATTTAAACACCATTCACTAGAAATATATAAATATTGCGTGCGGTTGATGCAATGAGAAAATGACGTACTGTGAAATAAACACGACACTAGAAAGCAACACGAATTACAAACACATTTGCGACGAGATATACCCAAGTTCAGCTATATGAAACAACTTTCATAATCACCCATGAATGGTTTAATGGTGATTATGCACACCAGATAATATTTATAGTGGACTCCAGAGGGACGTGTAGATGTACCCCAAGTTCTGCAACAAATACATTTGTACTTTATTGCTAATCTCAGTTGTAATAAGTAAATCGCGTTATGTTGTTTTGTTACATGCATAACTTTAGTCTTTATTGAGCTTTATGGTCAGGACAAACAAATCACAGTGCTTCGAATTTTCACGGGTTTTATGGCGGAAATATGCGTTAGGAAAACAAATCAGTATTTTCAGGGCAGCCGCTCGTCTCCAACATTACTGAGATATTGCAAAGAAATTAGTGGGGGGTTTTAGTTTGTGCTTTTTGGAGACGCTCGTCCTTAATTAGGTTTGAGACGCATTATTGCTCGTATAAATATTTCATGAGATGTGATACAAAGAATCGTGATACTGATGCATGTTGAGTGAATCTCTCACCCTCTTTCACATTTTATGTTGATTTCCTCGTGTATACTTAGACATGGTTAATCTACTGTACGTACTGTACATTAGAATCTCTTGATGTTCTGAAGTCTAAACAATGTTAATAAAATATTCTTTAAATAACATACATTGGCTGATGGTACTGGCTTTTTTTATGCAAATATAACATTATTCAATATATGCTCTTTAAAATAATTAGTTTTCAATGTCAGATTTATGGAAACGTGCTAATTTGAACAATAAATAAATGAGTACCAAAAAAAATTACATAACCGTTCCACTCAGTTTGAAATATTTGCATGTTTTTCGCAAGACTGAAATCTTTATCAAGC
The DNA here is from genome assembly GCA_036877625.1 of Ambastaia sidthimunki. Classification (NCBI taxonomy): domain Eukaryota; kingdom Metazoa; phylum Chordata; class Actinopteri; order Cypriniformes; family Botiidae; genus Ambastaia; species Ambastaia sidthimunki. The sequence goes on along the minus strand of JAZGTK010006639.1, from coordinate 9,400 downwards.
CATCAGTCAGTTTGTCTAGGTTGTTTAACACTCTGCATGCTTGTTCAGCTGGTTGTTGTTTTTTGCTCCAGGACATTCAGAAGGTAACAGAATTCTCATAGGAGGTGTGTTTTTGTGCTAATAGCCTTGAGCTAGTTGGATTGGCTGAGAAGTGATTGACATTTGAACTCTGCAGTCTGTGCTCAGGTTCCGTGGTTGAATCATAAAATTCATTCATTGCTGCCGGTAAGTTTCAAACCCCTGCAAATCACACACCGGCACACGTACCGCTAAATCCAGGCCCTCGGCTGTGGACCGTTGCTCTGACATCATCAGTTTAACCCACACTTTACATTCAAGACTTTAAGTTGATGGGAAATATCATATTCTGGTCTAATGAACGTCCCTTTGAAAATTCAAACAAGACTGCATCCTCTGGGGTTCCCCATCAAGTGCAATATGCCCCACACACATATACACTCCCACACACTGTAAGAGCCATGGTGATGAATTATTTAAAAGACCAATAAACACAGGGGTGAGCATTGAGGCTGAGAGAGGGGAATAGAATGGCTTGTAGGTGAAGTATTTTGAATTCAGAATTGTAGCGAGTGTCACAAGCTAAATGCAGGAAGGGCTACAACTCCCATTCGGCAAAATACGCCCGGCTGCCTTGCCAAGATCAGTTTACAACACCCAACCTTTTATTGCTCTCCATAGCTCTGTAATCCAAAGCTAATGGCCTGAATAGTTTATTAAGTTAACCTTTCTTTCTAGAACATAGATCTTATTTTAGTTTTTCATTGTGGATTTAGCATTGGGACGTTGCCAGTTTTTACACTAAACTCTTTTTTTGATGAGGGGATTCCTTATTTTCTTCTGAATGTGTGCTGTGCTTGACACCCCATCTGCCCTCATTTGCAATGTATTTGCAACTAATGGGACTTCAGCTGAGGTGTGCGTCCAGTCTGAAGCGTCACGGGACCCAGAAATGTAATTTTCCATGTTGACCATGTCATCAATAGTCCAGATGATTAAAGGCTTTAATTTATTCACTGCTGGCTGCCTTCTCATTCATTAAATTTTAAAACGTTAGCAGTACTGTTGGATAGATCCAAACATCCAAAATCAAGAGCACACGTTACTGCGGCTGACTTCATAAATCCAATCCAAATGTTGATCTTGCATATAAATCCCATTTATACACCACTTCTGTGTAGACCATAAACGTTTGTTGTTTCAGTAAGTTCCTTAATTTAAATGACAGTGCATGTAGTGGAAAAAACAGTGATAATATTCCAGTATTAATTGTTCATAATAATAATAGTGTGATAGTTAAATTGCAAATTGAACGATCACAAATCTTAAGAGAAATGGCACAAGAATTCCCACTGTATTCCCACACTGAATTCTCACTGTAATGTAAACATCAGCTCATGTGATAAATCATAATGTTTAAATGAGCAGATCAAGTCTAATAGACACAACTGGACATGTGATAGACATTCTGGCTACGACTGTGTCAGTTTGGCGTCTTGCCTTTGCAGATAAATTGAGCATTCGAACAGATTTATTTTGCTTAGCAATTGTAACCTAAGCTTTACAGCCGATATATGGGTGATTAGCTCACTAAGGTTCTCCAAATGTTGCAGACGTACCTATTTACTGTCTGACTGTAGGCGGAGAAAAAGACAAATCTTGCTTTGCTCAGTGAACCTTTAGTTTAATTGACACCATGGCTGCTTGTGTTTCTTGTTTGTGGTCAGACAGTAAATGAGCCTTCATTAGCAAGCATAGAGTAATTCATGCTTTATTTTGCACGTTTTTGCCAGTTACACCAACATATGCCATATTTCATTAAAAACTCTGACACATTTCAATCGTGCGTTAGGACAAGATTTGGACAGTCAGCTTTATTCCTGTTCCCTGACATTAGTGGTAGGTGTTTTATATTAAAACTGTCAGTCAAAGAGATTGATAAGTGTAACATTGTCTGCTTTCTGTTGTGTTTAGGAAATGTGCGCTTCCTGCCCACTTTTCCCAACCTATTTCAACCTTATCCAGTCTGAATATTGATGTTTCAGTACAAGCTGACAGATTTATCACATTTGTGTCAAACAAAACCAAAGCGACAACAACAAGCTGATTTTAGTTTTAATTTTTTTTTCAACTAAAGAGTGTGGTTTCAAAAATGTGCATTATATTGAATTTATATATATTAACATTAGGCTACATATTTTACATTATATATTTAATGGTTTCATTTGAAAACAGGAAAAGTTCTGTTGAATGTCAATGTTTTATATTATAATGTTTTAATTTTTTTAATTTAATTTTATTTATATTATATTATATACGTTTTATGTTTTTATATTATATTTAATACCATAATATACACAGAAAGAACATTTTAGTTCACAAACTAAACCGAATCAGCACACCTGATATATTAATTAACAACAAGAATGTAAATGACACGGGTACGAGTGTAAATGTCTGATTTTAGTCAGTCTAGGTTGTCATTTGCAATTTGTGAATTTAAAAATTAAACAAATTGGGCGCAACCTTTTAAGAAGAGTTGTTTTTTAAAATGCGTGTCACAACTGATTCATTTGACATTTTCCAGAAAAGCACAGAAAGGTATTTTAGGGTCCAGAAGGTGACGGGGTTCAGAAGATAATTAGCCAATGTCTTCATTATCATCTCATTGTTTTCCCTCATATTATTTATAGTGATCTAATTGCCAAAACACTTGTTGATGGCTCACAAAACTGCGAGTACCTTTATTTACAGCTACTGCATGTGATCTTTAAGGTACGTTATGTTCTCTATTAATCTATAGTTATATTACTGTAAAAAAACATGCATGTATAGTTTCTATAGGATGACTTGAGAACAGTGCTGTAATTTTAACTATTGTGTCCATTGAAAGTACATGCAGTCAGTGGCAGTTAGACACTCACTTTATAGTACAGCTAGATACTTACATAGAAAGACACCTACTGATGATTCACATAATATTTTCAGCATTGCATTTTCTATAGTTAGGCTGTTCCTGTTATAGGGGAGCTGAGTGTTTTGGCAGTATATGCTTTTAATGGAAACTGTTGTATGACCAGCCATTCAACTTTTGCTCCTTGCCCACATCATATCAATCCACTATTTCCAGGTCAGTTATAAAATAGAAAATTTAAATTTGATCTCAATTGTAATATCACAGCTAGCTGATCATTCCTGCTGTTATGCTTTTGTAAGTCTTATAAAGGCTTCTGTTTGGAAATTGGAGATTCTTGATGAAAACAGCTGCAATATTGGAGACTTTCATCATATTGGGAAACACCTCCGTTGACACTTGCGTTACCAAAATTAACAGTAAATCTATATGGTGGCAGTCATAATAAATATTCAGTAATCACACCTGCACATAACACATTGGCTAGATCTGCAATGTCTTTCCAATGTGTTATCAAAATGTGTGATTGATGAGGTTAGAGTATGACACCCCCGGGTTTTGTGCCAGTTCCAACAGTGGAGTGGATTATGCTGTCAATAGGAACCATAGGAACTGTGGGGGAAGTACTTACACTAATTTACTGTAGATGCTAATGCCACTTACTGTATGCTACTAAATGGCCTACAGTTGTTCCTACAATATGAGTGAATTGATACTGTAGTTGAATTAGATTATTGTGAGTTTTTAAATGATTGCTTGGAATTTCTTAGATGTAACTCTCTGCGTCCTTCACTATGATGCCTGTAGCTTTGTTAGAACTTGTGCTCACCTTTATGACCTCTGTTATAGACTTATTGTACATTTTGTACTTAGACAATTTAATTCATGCTGAAACATTTAACAACTAAAATTACAAGACTGCAAGGCAAACAATTTTCAGTGGTGGTCTCTACTCCATTGTATATCAATATTTAATGCCTCCGTTATATAATGTCTCCATAACATAGTACCCTTATATAGTGCCTCCATAATAGTACCATAATATAGTTTCCCCATAATAAATGTATCTATAATTTAATATAAAGGAGACCAATCCTCTGCAAAATTCATTATTATTAGTCTGTGTAAATGGCCCACAATTACAAATAAGAACATCTGTAGTCTTCACCATGAATTTGACAGTGTAGGGGTATATGATAGACAGACATGACCATTTACCTTGTAACCTCAGTCCAGTACAATGTTGTACCTGCTGATCCAGGAAATGTCAAGCTTGTATAAGCTTCCATTATGACCTAAAGTTACTCTAACAAATACTCTTGGTAAGTTAACAATTCCTCTGAGACCTCCACTGAAGCAGAGCTATAGCTATAGGCTATGCTCTGTCAAGCTCCTTTCAGTTTTATCATCATTACAGGCATCGACAGGTAGAAAAATAAGTTGGTGATTTAGTGTTGAGAGTCCCCATCTCAACTTCCTGCTTGTAGATGATGTCATGAGTGAGATTAGTGTTCTAATCACTCTTACAACAAGTATGTCACTCATGACATCATCTTCATCTGTTTGTCTTGGGCATATTATGCTTGTCTTCATTTGTCCACATTTGAGAACAGCATTATAGAGGAACAGACCAGCATTTAGGTCATTATTCACAGAGAATTACATCCTTCACTCTTAACACTAATTCTATATTTTGTTTATCACATTAGTGCGTCCCTGTAACGTTAAGAACAACCATCTGGTGTACATACTTTTGGTTGCTCAAACTATTGGTTGGTAGCCAGCACAAAATGAATTGCAATTTAGGACAACCCGTCTTATTGCTTATCTGGAGAGGAACTGAGAATGTGAGATGTTTACCACAGACCACCTCTATAAATAAAACCTTCCATTTCAGACATTTAATCAAGGGGCTTAATCATGGTGTTGTGGGCTGAAGTTATAAATGCTTGATGGATTTGAAGTGAGGGAAGATGGTATAAAATCTATAATACTCATGCTTGAATCATCAGGTCACGGTCCTGAGGTTCTGACACACTCATCAATTCCTCGACCATTCAGTTCCTGCATGGTGTTGTAAGCTTTCTGGTTGGATGAGAGAATACCTGCATCCACCAATCACAAAAAGTTTGGCAAGAAACCACCAGTGTTTTATAAATTGGTGGTAATAAAGAAATGCTTCTTTAGATTGAAAGGTCCTCGGGGACGTTATCTTTTCCGAGTATTCAATAAATGAAAGACCTCTTCCAAGGATCAGTCACCCATTAAACATTGATTTTAGACTTTGACAGGGCTTTAAGCATATCATAAGCCACTTCATCCATTCTGCTGGCTCACTTATCTGGCAAAATGTACAACACGGATGCAGTCTCATCTCAAGTAAGGAGGTATCGAGTACTGTAAGCCAGAACATTTGTCAATATATCTGTTTTCCGTGATGGCAAGGAGGGAAGCTGTTAATTATTGCTTGGCCTTTTCCAATTGTCAATGGGTTTAATTTTCGGTAGACTTCACTATTGCTGTTATCACGTAACAGATGGGACAGGTGTTTTAACCACAGGAAGAGCATGTTGCTATGGAGGTTTATCAAAAGAAGTTCATTAAAATTTAACCTGTGGTGTTATGAAACTGAGATTTAAACTGTTTTACACTAAATATGGATGTGATTGTTTTTTTCTGCAGTCTCTTTATCAGTCTCTAAGGTTATTTCTGTGGAAATTTGGACTACTGCAGTCAGGGATGTTTATGGACAGCTCTTTTCCAGCATCTCAATGGGGTTGTGGTGTTTTGACCTTGTCTTTCTTGGCTGTTGAGTTATATAATGCTGGTGTGCTTAGGGTTGTTGTGTTGTTACATGACTCCATTTCAGCCCACCTTTAGCTGCTTGACTGTAGATACTCTGGTATGAATAGAAGTTCACGTTGAATTCAATGACTACTAGATCAAGTCCAATAACAAAAAAGCTTAAATCATGTTTTCATTGTTGTGCTTGACGGCTGGTATGTAAATTACATTTTAGGTACATTTTTGACATGCAGGGTTAAGAATAGTAACCACACATTTTTACAGTAGTCTTGTCTGCTTAATGAAAGTTAGAAGGTTGATGGAAAAAAATAGCTATTTGTTCAGATGTTTATTAAATGTATTTTTTATAAAGAAAATGTATTTTATTTCATTAGTAGTTAAATGCTTGCCATTTTTATCTAGTCATACTGTGAGGTTTAACATGAAACATTAATTTGTGAATCTGTTAATATAGCTTTTGGGTTAATGTGAGAACTTTATAAGGTCAGACTTTGCAATGTTATTTACGCATTTAAAAAGTTCAGTCATAACTTCAGTCAAATAAAATCAGACTGATACATATTGCAGAATATTATACCATTAAACCACACACACACACACACACACACACAGAGCTCTTTTTAGACAACTATTAGGACAGACAGTTATGGAGACAGGGTCAAGATGTGTGTGGTGGGGTGTTTATTCAGCCTGATTGAGCTGATGAAGAAGAGCTCTCTTCCTCACACCTCACCATTCATCATCAACTCAGCCCTTCAGGCCAGTTCTGTCCGGCCATCAGATGACAGACGACCCAGCTCAAATTTTATAATCCTGCTCTTTGCATGTGCAGACACGTTCTCAACCCACAAGAACAGCCATCTCATAGAAATTAATCCAGTGATCCTTTCTGTGTGCATCAGTCACAGAACAATTTAGAATCCGAGTGACAGGAAGTCAGGTGTTGTGCTCAATGCTTTAAATCAATAATTAAAGAGGAATTTTAAATGGAAGGGGGACTGAAAAGTTACCTAAGCAGCTGTGATTGGATGATGAGCAGAGTAGTCTGGGGCTCTTTTAAAGTTAGTACTAATATCAACAGAGGTCAGAAGGTAGATGCAATTGCAACCCTTCTTCATTTTGGTCCTTAAGACAATGAATATCATCAGAAATCAAACATGCCTTCATCCACAGACAGCTTTGATGTGACTAGCACAATAAAATGATTTTCTTTTGAGTTTTTGGCTTGCCTTCATTTCTGTGCAGTGTGTATTTAGAGTGTGAACACGCATTCCAGTCCAGTATCTTCACAGAAACTTTTTAACTTTTGGCTCTTCGTCTAGTATTTGTTTAGCAAATCACAGTGTTACACTGCAGTTCAAATTAATTAATAAATAAATAAAGTGCTTTCTGATCATGCTAACACTGTATCTTTTGTTTCCCGGTAATTAGCGCTTTTAAACGAGAGGCTAGAAAAGGCTGCCAGCAGTTATAAATTCAGAGCTTTGATGCAACATTAAGTCATAAGCAAGTGCAAATGCAATTATAGTTTTTAAGGTATGAATAAGCTTGTTAGTTGTTTTATAAAAAGTTGTGGCTGCAGTAAACCTAGCAGAGTTTTGTTCTTGGATTAAAAGAGCAAAATATAATTTAATGAGGACAGCAACTGAAAGACCAAAAGTCGGTGGTACACTAAGAAAATTTAGGTGTAGTTAGTTGACTGGTTTTGGGATTTTTTTTTTTTCCAGAATAAATTAATTCGTCATTATTACTCATAATTATGATGACAAAACATTATTTACTGTATCAGCAGTTTTATTAGCCAAAAACCTAATACGGTTATTTTTGATGTGTTTGGTAGTTTAATATTTTTAATTCTTTTGTTACGGTATTATTGTTGCTGATAATTAGCTGTATGTTAATATGCTGTGTGTGTTTTCTAATACTGTGGAAATAGTTTATTCTGACATCGTTTTGTGACCAGAATATTTTAGTTGCTTTTCTAGCACAAACAGATGCATCGCAAGTCTAATTTTGAGCCATTAGCTTCTATTGTCATTTTAAAAACCAAATCATTACTCGTGCTGGATACAAAATACCAAAAATAAAAGATTTTGCCAGTGATACTTAAAATTCTAAAGCCCACAGAATTTATCTGCCTTGAAATGTATCCAAGCTGACAGTTAATCTTGCTTGATAAATGAGGTCGAGAATGTCTTTGTGAGATTGATAAAGATCTTGATTTTTGTGGGTAGCTGTACTCTGTATTATAGTTATGAGATTGCTGCCTCACAGCAATATTATACCAAATTCCCAATATTTCTGTAGCATTTCACTAGTGTCCTAAAGTGAGAAAGCTTTTTTCTTTTCATTGGTCAGCGTCCTGATGATTTGGTCTTTTAAAGTGGAAGGTTGGCCTTTTGTAAAGACCTTTGTAAAGATCATCACCAGGCACAGAGTCAATAGCTCAGCTACAAGATGGTGGAAAGCGAAGACAGGAGATCACTGTGGGAGTATGTGATAGAATCCAAAGAGAAGCAGGGATAGTTCCTCCCCACTAGTGTAAGAGCCAGACTCAATGCACAATCATGGTACGAGCTTCCCTGCTGAAGACAAGAGACACAATAGCATATATATATAAAGTACGTTCAGCAGAGAACTGACTCTCTAGTAAGAATAAAACGAGCTGTGGTGAGTCCGTGGCTTTAATTGATGGCATGCGGATATGAGGCAAAGATAATGGCTTATGCTTGAATGACAACAACTAAGTAAAACTATTTATTCAGTCATTGATGTCTTAGCATTCTTAAAGTCACTTAAATGGTCATTATATTCCAAGACAGCAACACTTACTACCATTCTGAGTTTGGATCTGCCATCTGTTTTAGTCCAATGGGAGGAAGTTGAAGTTGCACAAGAAACTGAGCTATCATCAATTTTTATGTGTGATATGTAAATTACACTAAAGTTAAATAGGCTAAAATGTTTGTATCAGTTAACTGCTGAAGTACGAGACCTGTGGGAAACAGATGGAAAACACAAACTGCACATTCATTGCCAACATAAATGCTGGAATTAAAATTCATCCAGTGTTTTATTTTACTCCTGCCCACTTCCTCACTTTAAGATTGTGGTGCAGATGTTGCTGTGTTCAGTTTTCCTGTGGGCTTATAATATTTTAACTTCTCCCTCACATTTTAATATACAAACACACATACATTAACTTTTAATTATCTCCATTAATTGTAAAAGTAGAAACTTTCAATTTAAACTGAATAAGCTATTTTCTTTTTGTTGTGCCATTTGTTCCGTTATTTTTTTTCTTGCCTTTTTCTTTTCTTCTTCATTTTTCTTTTCTTCCTTGTTTTCTCTGTAGTTTTTCTTTAGTTTTCTTTCCTTTTTTATCTTTTCTTATTATTTCCTTATTTTCTCTGATCCTTTACTTTATTGCGTGTTTGAGGGCTGCTCTTGAGTTATGAGTTGTTTGCTCTGCTTTTAGGGACAGACAGGCAGAGATCTGTTGGATTAGGTGTGCCTGCAGTGTGCACTCTGTCATGAGAAAATTCCAACACATATCCTGCCATTTATTAGAACCTCTCTTTCTCTCTCTCTCTCTCTCTCTCTCTCTCTCTCTCTCTCTCTCTCTCTCTCACACACACTCTCACACACACTCTCACACACACT
>JAZGTK010006638.1:0-20528 GCA_036877625.1 Ambastaia sidthimunki | reverse complement strand
GTATACTAAATTATAGAAAAACATCTAAAATATATAAATGTATTAAAACAGCAAATATATGAATTATTTAATTCAAGACCAAACTGCTCTCATCGAACCATCTTTAACAAAACTGTTTGTTTCGCACCATTCATTTTAGGTCAAAACACACTTTAAACTTTACGACTTTACACTTACCATAATGGAACAGAGATTGTGTTTTAATTTGACCCTTAAGCATTATGTGAAGTTGAATGCAGGGCATTGATGTAAACATTAAGAAGACTTCAGCCCACATGCTACGATAAACCAGCAAACGACTCTAATCTGAGGTAAAGTCCACAGCTGACAGTTTTCAGTAACTGTGTGTCGACGGCAAGCACAAATTCCAAATATTAGACCGTATTCTGACAGGTTAAATATCAGAGCAAATGTGTGAGTGACAGGACGATACAGGCTGGGCAGGAGGGAGTCAAGGCCACGAGAGATGTTACCTGTCAATGGTTAACCAAACCGATACTCTCGCTCTCTGAAGACACTGAAGGGCCAAAGGTTGTGCTCTTATTTTGGGCCGCTGTGACGGGTTGGAACATTGTTTGATGCTGGGGCAGCTAAAGATGCTATAGACTTCCATCTTGCTCCTGGTCAACTGAGTCTCTCTCTCTCTCCATCTCTCAGTATGAGATTGAATTCATTGAGCAGATTAGAAGTGCTTGATTATATTATTATGGAAATGTGAAAATGGCAATCCACGTTCGGTTCAAATGTCATGTCACAGCTGCTTGAAACAGCTCACTTTGACCCACTTCAGTTAATAAGATTACATACTGGCCGAATTAATGAACAACAGAAACGCACAAACGGGGAACATTATGAAACATGCTTAAACTCGCTCAAAACACCCAGAGTCGCCGGCTAAATTTACAACAGCACTCCTGTCTGGAGTTTAAAATATTTATATGTAACACACCGAACGCATGAACTTCAGTTTGTTCTGAGAGAGGCAACCAAGATGTTTACGTTATATTTACTATCTGGTCGCTATGGCTACAGGCATTACACTGTAAGTCTATGCAGTGTAAAAAAACAGAATTGACACCAGTTACCTGTTCACACAGCAATTATTTAATCCTGTTTGATGCGCTACACAGGTGATAATTTGAGTCACACCTGTCGTCAACACAGCCAATCAGAATTCTCGGCCTGCACTCAGCGTAACCCCAGAGTTATCTCAAGCTATCAGTGTGAGGGCAGAGATCCAGGGATACTGTGTTCCACAGAGGACGCGATCTTTCGCTTGGTCATCCATAAAACAGGAGATGAAGGGCCCGGCTTAACCGATCAATGACAGCACAGGTGACACAGTCTCTGAAGTTGCAGAACGCTCTGACATTTAGAAAGGAAACAGTAACATTCTCTGCCGAGCACTTTTGAGTCAAGCCATCTATCTGCACTGTGTTTCTCCCAGAGTTTGAACTCTTATCTCAGTGTAACCTGCATGCTTTTCTGCTCCTAACCATTCTGAATTAACCTTATTTACTTTAGAAGAAATCATTCTGTATAAAAGAAATTAAAAGAAAATTCTGTCTTCCATATATATTCATGTTGTTCCAAACACACAATGCTTTTTCTACTATTTTTTTTAATGTTTAGGTAGGCACAAATAATTTGCCATGAAATTTTATTTACCATAATAGATCATAAATCTATTAATAGATCATAATTTTTACAATTATTTTCTTTACATATTCAGATTCCTGCAATACTGATTTTTTTTATAATGATTTTATTCAAACCAGCATTTAAATTAGGCAGTAAATCAAATTCTTAGTGCTAAATTGTCAGGAAAATTAGGCCACAAAATCTTAATGGTCTTAAAAATTGGCCTCTTTGTGCAAAATATAATAACTTCTTTCTTTAAATTTTCGAGGAAATATAATCTAGGACTTTTCTTGACCAGTTTTACATCACACGTACCCCATACCCTGTAAAATCATTTTTATATTTGCTATGGCTATTAATAAATACAGTGCAAATTCCACATATATGCCCTGAATCAAGCAAACACGTTAACACTGTAGTCACAGTATTTAGACACTAGCCTGGAATTCCTGTAGTTTGTAAACCTTAGAAGCTTCTCATGCTAAAACAGAGTCCCTGATGGCCCTTAAATAGTGCGGTTCCCGTTTGCAGATTTCAGTCAATGTGAGCAGCTCGTTCACACACATTAGGCTCAATGACCCTCTTGAAATGACATGTTATAACCCCTGCTGTGTGGAAGTCCCCAGGGGGCCCGACACCACAACGCACCAATACACGCTGATAACCCCGACCGTGCTGAAGACGTCTTAATCAGAGTTTGGTGGGACGGGTTGCAGGGACCTCGAAAGACAGCAGTTTTTAGGAATGCAAATGAACGAGATATGCAAAAATGAATAATGATGAGTATGTGGCTTCTACAGAATTATCCACACTCTCTGTGCCTTTCAAGATAAAGGGCCGAGCGGTGCCGTGATTATTAGCCAAAACTTTCTATCAGCAGGGAACTTAATTTTGACATTCCACTCTCATCTAGCAGCCCGGCACGTGACATTCCCTTTCGTGGCAGGGATAAAATTTACTGTGAAATCACTTAAATGAGTCTCAAATTACCAAACTATTTAAAAACAACAACAGTGAGACATGACAAGAGTTGAAGACGATTCCTGTGGCTGTAGCTTAATTTTCCAAACAGTAGTTTAACATTTACGAATCACTTAAACTGTGAGCCGTGGCATGTATCTGAACCTCTCAGCGCTCTTTTGACCGATTAAGACAAAACTACAAAGCTCATTTAATTGGGCTGTTGCCCAACAAAGAAATATTCAAGATTACCAATGACTGCGTTTTAATGCTCGACCTTGTGCCAAATACGTTTAATAACTCACATACAATCACATTTAAATGCAGTTTTTAAAATGAGCTCGAGAACAGAAACTTAATCTTCGACCGTTTGAGACACTGACCACAACAAAAAAAGCCACAATGTTACACTCCAGCTGGGTCAGAGCTGGTCACTGCGTATCAATGATCAAAAAGCCCCACATCCCATTAGCCAGACCTCTCCATGGGGTAACCCAATTAAATCAACTCCATTTAATCAGAGCAGGACACATGAGCTGAGGAGGCGTGGCCTTCCTGACCATCTACACGTGTGTAATCCTGCTTCCTAATGACCCACCGACAACCAGTAATAGCAACACCACAGAATTCCACTGACGGGAATTGAGGAAGAATTTCCAATCAGTCTTCTTATATCGAAGCTTCAACAGGTGTAAGCACAGAATTGGTTTTAAGACAGTTTCTCTGTGCTCCATTTCAATTTAAAGTACACAAGAATTGAAATGAATTAAATAGGGCTGTAAATCACAATCAAATTACATGATCGCTGATAAATTAAATTAATAAACTTTTTAAATCGATTGATATTTGATGCTTTTCACACAGGTCACGGTCCAGTTTGTTTGTCGAACTTTGTGTTGACATACCAAAAATTTATACAAGAACAAAGACATTCGGTAAACTAACACGAGTTCTGAAAACTGATGAAATTAGATGAAATATTGTAGTTCTTCAAAAACACACTAATTCCACTACAAGTACAAGAACACAATCAAACGGTCAAGACAGGCTCCGGTAATACAAAGGGAAACACAATATAGCCCAGCTGTACACAGACGGCTGTAAATGAGCTAACTGATGTATCTTTCCTGACAGCCTCGCGGGTGTAAAGATATAAAACGGGATCTTTTGAGATATTGCGGTACCTCGGGTCTGCGCGGGATGATTCTGCTCATCACAGACTAATGAGATCTTTGGAGTATACTCAGGTGTGCCTGCAAAAACAAAAGAGAAAGATCAGTAAATACAGAGAGAGAGAGAGACACAGAGGCAGAGAGACACAGAGGGACAAAGAGAGAGAGAGAGTCTGAGAGATAACTGCTATAATTAGGGATGTTTGCTAAGGCACACTACATCCCATAATACTTCAGTGCATACTACATCCCATAATTTCTGCACAATATATGAATGATAGCTTACATCATACACCATGTTGAGAGGTTTACTAATACCGTTCTAAACTAATACCGTTCTAAACTATTAATAATATTCATCCTTTTACCCACAGACTTACATGAGTCACCTTAGCAACCATCTAGCGATGCCCTAGCAACCACTCAGATGACCTTCAGAGCACCAGAGGGGGGTTTTGCATGGGTAAGTACCACTCGCTCCGCAATAAAATCCATTTCATAACTACAGTGCAGTTACTTACTAGTGCAACTCAAAAGTAAACATGAAACCTGGTGGCATGGCAACACAATCCACAGGGGTCCATAACTTCTGATGGTTCCCTCGGATACATTACAGTCACACTAATCAAACAGATTCAAATACACAGGCAATATGTTGCAATTCGCACCAGCTGGTCTGTTCAGGAACAGACATATCTACTTATGTTTGGTCAGGAGTAACTGTCACCTGCTTCAGCTGCTGTCGAATTGTTTGTTTTCCTGTTCTGTGTACATCAATAAAACTAAAATTGCAGCCTAGCAAACAGGAACGTTCCCAGAACATTAACTAACGTCCTGTTAATGTTATCAAAAACCTTGCAGTAATGTTACTATAACCTTTTGAACAGTGTATGTCATTGGCAAATGTTCTAAAAACGTTATTCTTAAATTGTTAGTGGAACATTAGCCTTACAGAAAGACACATGAATTTCACATGCAAAAACACGTGATCGCACATAAAAAACATGTGATTACACGGGATTTACATGAAAATATTCCAAAAACCTCATTTCACGTGATCATGTGCTTCCTTTCTGTAACGGTACAAGATTAAAAAAAATGTTTGAATAACGTTTAACCAACCAACCAATAATTTTAATACAAAGTCTAACAAACTGGATGTTTTGAACGTTCCTAGAACATCTGAAATAATGATTTATTTTTAAATAGAATTACTCTTAGAATGTTCTAGAATGTTGTCTCATTGAAAATTGTTAGCTGAGACAAAACTTCCTGAATTCACTTTATTTGGTGCTTATAAAGTGTCACCTTAAAAGACAGCATGCCACACTGCCCACTGATATAATGATGAAGGTTTTGTTTGCATCTATGTAGTGCTTTACGGAACACAAATCATTTCTGGCCTAAAAAGTCTCCAGCCCGCTTGACTTTGTACAAATGTGCGGCGCATTTATTGAATGATACATGGTTCAAATCAAGGCAGGCATGATATCATCTGAAAAATGGATTTGAACTGCAACACAGGAGAAATATGACTTATATAAAAGTGTCATGTCGAGCACTATGAACAAACACCATGACCTCATCACTCTTTTCAAACATCTCGTTCTGTGCGATTTTACAAAAAAGAAGCTCTTTGAAAAGACGCTTTCCCGGCAGTGATGAGCAGACCTCTTCTAATGGAGTACGTACATCACATTTCGCTCCGGAATATAAAGCATCCGTGCTTCTCAGCCTCCGTTCGAGAGCCACACGGTGCAATCAAATGACATAGCCGTCCAGATGAAGTCATGACACAGTAAATGAAGTGAAATTCGACTGAATTTCAGGCTTTTACTGGGACACAAAAAAGAACAGAGAAAACACTGATAGGGAGTAATAATCCTTTCTTTTCCCGATTATATAAACGTAATAGGATTCTCAAAGCAATCACTGTCCAACCTAATGCTTTTAGAGACGGCGCAGAATCTCATCAGATTGCGTCTGGACAGAATGATTCCCAAGTCTGCTTTTCTCTCACACAAATCCCGACCCCTTCATCTCAGCTCACACATATTTACATGCAAGTTTACTTTGTCGTGAAATGATAAACGTACCGACATCACATCAAACGCGATCATTTACTTCTGCGTTGGTTTCGGTTTTTCCCGGTTTTCCTTCTCTTGCACTTTGTCAGGGAAACAGACGTTTTATGTCAAGGCGCTGGGAAATGAAATTAATAAGAAAATGCATGGCAGATTATCTTCAATTATGAATACTGCTAGAACAGGGGTATAAAAAATACATATTCAAATCACTTTTTTTGCAGTGCTGAAATTAAATTAATTAATGGGCATGCAGATAGAATCAAAGGTGACCCAATCGAAGAGCATCTACAGAACATGTGAGTAATAATATATAATGTTTATGCTAAATACTTTAAGGTAAAGTGTGTTATTTGGGGGATGTTAAAACACTTTATCCTGCTCTGGCTATAAGCATGTCGACACCATGTTTCTTTCAAAACAATGTAAATCTTACAGCTATTAGCTATATTAAGTTTACATAATATTAAAGGACTCATATTTTTCTTTTATTTAATGTAGCTAACGTGCATGTATACGATCTGCAACGGAGCCAGGGAAGACACCGTTTTGATTTGACCAATCACAGCACAGTCTGCCAGCTGACCAATCAGAGCAGAGTGGGCGTTTCTGAAAGAGGTCTTTAAAGAGAAAGTGTACAGTACGAGTAAACTTACGTGATTTCAAGTAAAATAAACCACATTAATGTATTCTAGCAGACCCAAAACACAATTTTGAACTTGTTAATGACCATGTGGACTCTTTGAAAGAAGCCGTTCGATATTTCTCTACTTGTGTTTCAATAAGAAATACAGAAACCTTGGAAAATGAAACTCTTCAGTCCATTTCATGGGCCGTTCTTTAAATGGCCCGGTTATTACCACTCCACAAATTCCTCCAAAGCAATTTACAGTGTATTAATTGCTAAATCAGTCCCACAGGAGCTGCCTTGGGTTAAATGTTTTGTTCAGGGCTACAGTCATAATTAAGCTGGACTGTGAACTTGGTAACTTGCTATCTCTGCTTGAACTAAACCTGCTGGTTAAAAACTAACCACCTTAACCATTAGGCCATCACCACATCAGCCTTTTCCAAAATGGAATAGGACATTTATGAGTGAAAAAAAGTCTTTAAAAGTCTGTTTTAAATCTCCATGTCGCAATTATTGCTCAACTGTCAACACACAGTCAAGCAATAAATCATTTTTGTAATTATCAATTGATTAAAAAAGCTATCTGACGAAAAAACTGACTTGCAGGCGTAATATATCAATTTTAATGACAATTCTTAATCCTAAAGACTTTGCAATCACCAGAGACCAATTACAGGCCATGAGATAGAGGCAAACCATTAATAACAAGAGTGAGGCTATATTGTCTCAACATCATCTAGAAAGGAGCTTGCAGAGTTTCATTTAATATTGACTACTAATCCATAAGAATTATGGAATGTTAAATCTACAACATCTTAACAGTCTTCTTTATAAATGGAAAAAAACAAAGCATCTCTTAAGTGCATGACCAAAAGTGTCTGCACAGTGACTAACTCTTTATTATAATGGATTTGGCCAGACCCCTTATTTCAATGAAGACAAATCTTAATGCTACAGCAAACAATGACCTTCTAAACCCAGCTAACAGGGAACATTCTCAGAACATTGGCTAACGTTCTCTGGAAGTTCAAGAAAAATCAAGAAACATTCTTGCAGTAATGTTAGCGGAACATTTTTAAATGGTATATATCATATGAAAAACACCATTCTTAAGTATTTAGTGTAACGGTTTTAAAACTTTACCGAATTAAAGAATGTTACTGTTAATTGATTAGCATTCTTATTACAAGGCAATACGTTAGTAAAACATCTGAAAAACTTGACGTTTAGAACATTTTGCTACATTTTGTTGCTAACTTCCCCAGTATGTCAATGCACAGAGCGAGATCCAAATAAAAATGCTTTACTGAGAACACAGAGGAACTTGACTGGACTGCACAAAAACCTGGACCTGAACTCCACCGAACCAAACAAATGCCCAAAGCCATGATCCAGCATCTAGGAAAGCCTTCCCAGAAGAGAGCAAGCTGTTGTAGCAGCAAGGGGAGGAGCAAAGCCCTCGCCAAGGGTTCGAAAATTAAATGCTCAACCAGCCCATATTGGTGGAGTGTTTGAGTGGCCACATGCTTTCGCCAAGACAGTGTATATGCTGTGTGGACCCTTAAGAAACGTTAGCCACTTTTTCAATTCAAATTTATTTATATAGCACTTTTTGACAATGTTGCATTGTTGCAAAGCAGTTTTACATATAATAAAAATAACAGAACACAAAAAAACTGAGGGTACCTTTAACAAACTACAAATATATAACCAAGGTAATATTATGTAGCTGGTTTAAAAAGATATATTTTTGTTTGACAATGTGAGGATAATATAATTATATATCTGTGTGACTGTGAAATGATTCTAAGCCACTATATATTTTGTCTTGGCTAAAATTATCAACCATCTTTCAATGAGGCCTTTTCCTGTTTCTCTGTTTAGTTTTTTTTGGCTTCACACAGGGGAGAAAATTACATTTCTGTCACAACAGTTGTGTGTCAGAGCTCTGGCTACTGAAGCTCAATCCTGCCAGACCGCAGCCCAGCACCGGACGTAACAACCCTACGTCACACTGCGTTTTAATTTCAAAAGCAACTAATAACAGCGAACATTTTGCTCATTGTTTCTTGTCTATAATTGTGCTCCCTGCTGGCCGCATTTCTAAATGAAGGCGACAACATATAATTTTCTTCCCTGTATTGTTTGGATCCAGCATGACAGTGGCGGATCCCCCGAAACGAGGTCCTTACCAAATCATCTCACTTTATCCAATTCTGTTCCTCTCCCACTGTGCTTCTAATTTTCACTCAACTGCGTTTTAGAGGCACAGATTGTTTGTGACAATTCCACATTTATCATCAGCATTAATACTGCAGCACATAATTCGCCCGGTACTGAAGGAAATCAGAGCAAAGTACCGTGATCAAATTATTCAATTGCATCATAAATTCTAGTTGCAAACAGGAACAAAGCGACTAATCTCAATGTTAAGACACGCTTCAGCACCGAGCCGAAAAGCTGCTGGAGGCCAGACTACGTTTCCCAGCATGCACCACAGCATGAAAAAATCATGTAAGTAATAATTTCACTGATTGTTTTTTTAATAGTTTATATTTACTGATGTTAAATGATGTTAAAGCAGGGGCACAGAAATCAAGTGTGCATCATTTGTGATGTGTAGGGCTGCTTTGAGACGGGAGCTCCAAAAACACAGACTAAACGTGGGATAAATGCACATCAAGATAAACGTTGCCTTGAGTCATGTCACAACCTCTTTTCTTAATAATTTAACATTTCTGTCCTATTATATTTTAAAAACAATTTCCTTTTTTACTGCTATTTTAACGTTTTATCTTTTGCTTTTATTTTTAAAACATTCACTTACAAATCTGGTCGAATTTTTACTGTTGCTTTTATTTTCTTTTTTACCTTGTTACAGTTTTTCGAATTCATTTCTGTGTGAAGCACTTTAAATCACCCTTGGGTATGAAATGTGCTATATAAATAAACTTGCCTTGCGTTGCCTAAATGTCACATCTTTGTAGTTTGTTTATTATATAAATAAACAAATGGGGGCAGTTGTGGCCCTACTGCTCCCCGGGCACTGCAGGGATAGCTGCTCACTGCTCCGGGTATGTGTGTGTGTGTTCACGACTTGCAGTGTGTGTTCACTTCTCACTGGTGATGGGTTAAATGCAGAGGTCACGTTTCGGTTATGGGTAACCATAACAGACAAAAACATGTCACTTTCACTTTTCACTAAATGAGACATTAAAATAACGCATTTAATATAGCATTATTCTGAAAGTTAGAAAACCAAACCAATGCCAAGTTGCAGGACAGTTTTTGGTCCAGTGTGTTGAGTGGCTGTTTAATCCGCACTGTCCACTTTAGCTGTAGTGTTTAGCTTTAGCTACAGTTCATAACTACACCTGACGATAAGAAAGGATTACTGGGAAAAAAAAAAACTTTGGCTTGTGCATGCAAGAGACTTCAACATTTGCAAAATAAACATATTTAATATTTATCTCTCGCCCTCTTATGGCCCATGCGCTGGTAATTATTGGCCCCCGCGTGTGAAGTTTCCGGCCCCTGAGCGACAGCTGCAGGAGCCCAACACTGCTGGTAAGATACAGTTCTGATTCGCTGTGGTCTGTAATGGCTTGTTTTGTGATAAAACGCCAGTTCTAATTAAGAGTAAGACTACCTGATTCTTCTTGTCTTCTGCTAAAACAAACCTTTGCACTCCAGCTAAACTTTAAGAAGAAAGCAAGAGCCTGAAGCGAATTCCTCCAGCACTGGATAAACGGATATCAGAGAGATGGATATGATTACATCTCTTCTGAGGTGAGCTGATTGCGTTTGATGAATGTGATGAAGCACATTTGAGGACACCTCTGTAGCACGATTGAGTCAGAAACCGGCTCCTGTAATCATCACCCCTGACGATTACACAAAAACCTGCAAACTGAAACATTAGCATTTAGTAAAGATGACAAGAAAAAGCATTTGCGATGCATTAAAGAAGAATTATCATCATTCACTCGCCCTCGTGTTATTCCTTCATCGGTGCAACATGAAGAAATTTCTGCAGAATGTCCGAGCTGCTTTTATCTACACAATAAAAGTTTATGATAAAAATTAGTATTCAAAGCATTGGAGAACAATAACAATGGCTTTCTGTGAGACCTGGCAGGATTTTCTGTAAATGACGACCTAAATGACGTGTTTTACCTTCATTAGCACAATGGTTGGTCCTGGAACAACAATCATCCAATCAGATTGCAGGATTAGATTTAGGGTCAATGTTAAATGTAGGTTTAGGCCTGGATGAGGAGGTGTATACCATTATTAGCAGCCTTTTCGAATCATACTTTAAGGTACTTTTATGGTGTAATTTTGTGACCCACAGAACAAAAAATAATTTACAGTTATAGAATGACGTAAGGGTCAGCAAACAAGAAAAACAAACAAGCATAAATACAAATAAATAAATAAAATAGCCACTTTTAAATCATACTAAGTGATTTTTATCATGACTTCAGTACTGAATAAATTTCAATTGTCAATGTTTCTTTTTCTCCATATTGGATCATTGGAAAATATTGGACGTAGTGCAATGGATTCTGGGATTATCTTCTCTGCAGCTTTTGAATGTGCATAAAACAAGCTTCCTTTAGAGACATGATAATTATTCTGCCTACCCTTTAAAACAGCCTTCCATTGGCAGTCTAAGATGCTAGTGCAAGTATAAAGATCCTCATGTTTTTCTCACAGATAGACTACATCACTCATAACCACAACCAGAGCTTTAGTTAACAGTGGACTATATCAAGAAACAGGTTCATGTTAAATCAGATGTAAATGTCCAGAGTGACCCCACAGGGACGGCATTTAGTGGCCAGTTTCCCATCCACTGTGAACCGGCCCACAGAGGCCAAAAGCAACAAGAAAAAGTCATAAATCACTGGCATAGTTTTACACCTGAACTGTCTCTAATGCCCCAGATAGAGCAGCTATCCTTGAAGGCAGATTCAATTATTTACCCAGCAAATAAATTATTACATAATGCCCCAGCATGCGTCATCTAACACCACCCCGAGCTTTCCCACGACACCTTGCAGCTTGTTTCCATCTGAAAAAAATGACATTCAATGTCGAACGGAAGGCCAACACAGGACACAGAACTTGTATATCGGAAAATGTGTGGAGGAGAGAGAACGTGTTAAGGGTGTTGAAGATTTGCTGAAACGCGAAGCTGTCGAGGGCGAGAGGGATTTCAGTGCGGCCTGCTTAACCTACACCCTGCTGGGTAACAGTGCTGCTGGGAGGGGCTCTGTGTTAGAGCTGCAGATTACAGCCTCTGATAAGCACCACATTCACTGGCCATTAAGCCAACGTACAACTGCTTTAACTGACCCCAATGAGTCTATTTTTAACCAATCACACGCTTCGGAATTTTACAATTGCAATTCTCGACCTCAAAGGACTCGTTCACGTGTTTGTAGCAACTCTGAAACAAAAACAAGTTCTTATATTGAAGTTGGCTCTTTTACTTTGTAATTACAATATTAATTATTATTTTAAAATAATTGCATAACTGTTTTTCATCAGTGCAATTTTTTCGTTTTTATTTTTTTAAATTGTAATAACTCCATATTTTAAACGCATCCATTTTTTTGTTAACACCATATCAGCAGCAACTTTCTTTATGGAAAACTTAGAACATTACAACTATATATAAACTAACAACTATAAATACAACAATACAACTATATATATAAATAAATCTAATATATTTGTAAATATTTGTTATACAATTGTTTAAACTAATCTATATAATTGTTTAAATTACTGTAATTCTTTACTTAAGATATATATATAAAGAACATTATATACAGTAATTTAAACAACCCAAACAACAATATAAAAACAGAATAACATCAGATTACAACAATTACAAAAGCTTTTTATTTTAATACTTTAAAAAAAAATATATAAAAAATTATATATATATATATAAAATATAAAAAAAATATAAAAAAAAAAAATATATATATATATACATATATATATATAATGAAGGCCATAACATAATATTAACCTACTAGATTTTTATGTTTCTAAATAAAAGGTACAAAAAATTGTGCAAATAAAATTCACAAAGCTGATTACTCACAAAAGCATCGTTGCACCCTCCTCAACAAGCCACACTAGATGATGTTTCTCTCCTGTCCTTAGCACAAGACCGTTACAACCTTGCCTTAAAAGGCAGCTGTCTACGTAGAAGCCTTCGCACCGAGTTTGGGAACAGAGCTACTGAAAGTGAAAATTGATTGCAGTGTTGAGGAGAGATATGACACTGTTAGAGGCACTTTACAATCTCCAACACAATATAACTGCCGAATTTTCACTCTCGGGCAAAATCTAGTTTCAAAACAGCTTCGAAACCTCCAGTTCCGTGCGCTCAGAGTGGCGGAGGTTGGAGGTGACGGATTCAGGAGGGTATGGGTAGCCGACAACAGCCTCTAATGGCTCAGGCAGCCTTTTAAGAGCTCAGAAACTGTGCGATTTGCTCAAGGCCTTTGCCCTCTACATTAGCAAGTATATTACTCTATTTGCTTTGGCTCGGAGCTGAATATTCCGCATACTAATTCTCATCACAGAGACTGACATTCACTGAAGCATGAATTCCCAACTGGCCCAGGTCCACCAATTTTAAGCCGGTCTAAAGTGGTCTCACTCACTTTGACCTCTATGTAGCCCAAACTGAAGTATTCCATTTGTCTCCTCATCAGTAACAATGCGGTTTCCATCATCTCGTCTGTTTGTTTAGATTCAGCTGTGACTGCCAATACGTCCTCGTGGGCTTCAGTCTATATAAGGACCTCGGATCACAGATACGTGTGCCAGGAGCCCTACGGTATATTTACAAACTCCTGCAGCCCTAAATTCAACAGCAGTGCCCAGGTTGTATCCAGACCTGTTATTAAAGGCTCTTAAATGACTCAATCAATTGTTCTGAATGCATGTTCTGGTGCTTAATCTTATCAATTTAAACATTTAGCTTTCAGAAATCCGCTTTTAAAAACCTCACAACACATGAAAACTACATTTACGGGGAAATGGTTTCTTTAATGTCCTCAATATGTCGAAATGTAAACATACGAAACACAAGATAAACTTAAGCACACAAATAAGATAGGAAAAAAAGGTTGATGATGTCAATAACATGCTAATAATAAATAATAAAATAAATACAATTTCAAATATGTTTCCATCCGGCTTCACTTAAAAGTTGCTGTAAACGTTTTAACGATTTTCTAAGCGATTTTGCACACACGCTCCTCTATCCTAAACCCCACCCTCCAAATACAAGTTAGCCAACCCGATGTCAGCAATCCTTAATATGCAAAACAACTGACAGGCCGAGAGCATTTCTGATTGGCTAGTTTTTAGGTTGGGTAACAGGATTGGGTCGTTTTTCCTCAGACTCTTTTATGCTGTTTACAGAACCAGAGTCTGAGAAGGTCTATTTCTGTCGTATCTGTCAGGTACAGGCACATTTTGTGCACACTATTAAAATTGCTCACAGCACCTTCAAATCATTTATAAACTCTCTCTGATAAAAGAATACTGTTTAAGGCATTTACATGACCTTTACTGGTTTATTAAGGTGTGCATGTAAACACACTCGCTGATTGGCAAACCTATTACCACAAAACACAAAACTGTCTATTTAACTAACAATCTACTGTTTTTCTCTCCTGTGGCATATCTAGCCATAAAATGTAACAAAACTTGCATCTACCTAAATATTTCTCAAATACTTTAGTCGTTTGTCTATCAGCCATTGTGAAAATTCAGGACAAAACATTCAGTAGCGGCAAACAATTTGTGGAATCACAAACACGATTTCAAGAATCACCGATTAAAGATTTTTTCTTGGCAGTCCAGGACTAAAATAACTTGACAGACAGAACCCAGAATCCTACAGCCTTCATCTTCTTATTAAAAAAAAAGCACAATTCTTTACAAGCAATTTTTTACTTGTAGTATATAGAGAAAAAAAATCTAAGCTGGCCGCTCTCTTTACTGTTAAAATGCACAAGGCTTGGAAAACATTTTTACAAGTGGGCTTCTCTCTCAGGTCGAGTTAGTAAGATATACAATAAAGCATAAACAAATAACATATTCTATGCTATAAACAACAACACATTACATCTTAAATGTCAAAGATGATACCTGCATGTGTTTATTTTCATACTGTAAGCATCACATCACACAGAAACAGATTGTTAGACTCATGGTGTTATTTAAAAAAAAAACATTACCTTACATTTTTCCACACAGTTCGCCCGAGGTCACACGCACTAATGCATCATAGCAGACAGCTAAGTAAAGACAGAAAAGCATGCAGGAAATTATGCAACGCAGCACCAGCGCATCTATCCTTCGCACTCGCAAAATCAAGCATTTATGCTCTGAATCCAGAATTAAAACCAATGAGCTTTACAAGCAAGACCTCACCTGCACCTGCCTCTCTCTGCACTTCCACGAGACATCTGTATCCTCTCATAACAAAACAAATAACACAGTCGCCATATTTTCAGTACGTTACAGTGAGCTTCCAAAAGCGCTCATTCCTCATCTCGCTCCTTGGAAAGCTGCAGAAATGTATCCGTGTTCAGTACAACACACACCAGCGGCCAGCCGCCAAACAAATGTTATTCTTTGTTTTTCCTTATGTAGCTGCTTTCAAAACATATTGATTTTGACCTTAGAAGAACAACACATTTAGAAACACAACACAAATGTGGACCATAACAACAACACACATTTCAATCACAAGTTGAACTTGAAACGTCAAAACATTTGATGACAGTGTGTGTGTGTGTGTGTGTGAGACGTCACGCTCGTGATCAGAGATTCTCAGCCCTGTTCCACCCGAACCGTAAGCTTTTAATCCCAAGCATGTTCCAAGCTGCTACCTGATACATCTGCCAATGTTATCAATGTTTCAATCGTGAAACATGACAGAGCTGCTATTCCACCGAGCCCTCCGATATTACAGCCCTGTATCTTCTCTCCTGCGTGTGCAAGACAGCACTTGCAAGACACAGTTTACCCTTACGGTACAGGCTAAAAAGCTACAGTCAAGACTTATGCGCGTAGTGACGTGTAAATATGTTTATAGTGCAAGACAGCTGATCATCAAAACAACACGGAAATTATGCTATGCACTCATTTCAGGGACATAATGCTTGCGGAAAAACGTATTACTGTAACGTTTACACAGGCAATATGTTTTTACTTGCATAGTAGCATTTCTGGGTTAAAATCAGATTGTTTACATATTGCAAAGAACTATAAAGCAATAATAATTCTTCTGAGTGAATTATAGTCAACAGGATAAAACAGCCAATTACAAGTTTACTACTGTAACAGCCTTATGATACCGTACCAATGACAAAATAATAAAGGGAAGATCTTTAAATCAGAGCTGGTCAATGCTGGGAGATCTACCTTCAAACAGAGTTTAACTGATACGTAAAACATGCAGTCATTCCTTAGAAATATTTTCTATATACATTCCTTAACAATTTTCTATAACATTTAAGAGGAAAACATGCAATTAAATGCACTAACTTATCTTTCAGTTAATTATTATTATTTATATTTAATAATTATTATTAAATATTATTTTATTTTTTTATTAGTTCTGTGACTTCTAAAATGTAAAACTACCATGAAACAAATGTAAATCTCTGATAACCCACCCAGTTTTGAGATGAATCCAACAAGGTCAACACTAGTTAAGCAAAATGTTATTGTTATTTATTAATAAAAGTTATTTACAGTGTTAACAAAAACTCCCTGAGTCAAGAAGGAAAACACAACTTAACCAGCTAACTCAATGCCTTCAACCTAGTGATGCCTACCTAGAATGTTTTGGCCATCATATATGCAATTGACAGTTTGATGTCCAAAACTACAGTCTAGGTAGACGGCTCTCTAGGCTTTGAGACACAGCCATAGACTTTTGGTTCACTTGATAAAATGAAACCACATACAGGTGTGTTAGAACAGAGTCGCAACTATTCTGCACGCAGGTACATCTTTGTAGGACCTTTGTATCGACGCATCAACCCAATGTGGTCAGAGTGACCACCTCATGCCCAATCCATCAATTCGCCCGTTGTTTATATATTAAATCCCACCAGGAAGTTTCTCCTCCATTCGCCAGACAACAGGAGCGCTTGCGCACTATCCAAAAGGACGCCAAACGAACGCCAAACGCATTATGGACAAGTGGCATGTGCCATCACCAGACCGCGCATGGCAACATCCTCAATGCAATGATAATGTACAGCAGCATCCCGACACGATCTCCAGCCTCACCTTCTGATCGAGTTGCTCACTGATACCCAGGTTTTTACCCTTGCGTCGTGAATGCCTATCCTTACGCACCAGCTGTTGTTTCATTGCATGGCAGTGTGAAGTGCGTTCCCGTCTCTTGCATCTGTGGCAGGTGTCGTTCCGTTCTCTGCGCGCTTTGGTGAGTTGGTCCGGGGAGTTGCACAGCGCAAGCGTCGCGTCTGCTGCTCACGCCGATCGCGAGTGAATGCTGCTTCAGTCTCCCAGCTGATAGTTTACTCCACACAAGCTCCTCCTCCAGTAAAGCGCCATGGGCTCCGTGTGTGTTTACGTGAGAATCAGCGGCGCCTACCGGCGATATCTAGAACTACAGCAAATTAACTCACCTGACTCTAAAGATGCTCCGAATGCAATGATAGGATGTCCTATTTGCCTCTCAAACCACGTATTGCATCGTGTTTATGAGCTATCTTGCTATTGCAAGTCTCTCTAAAATTGCCTGCCCTGCCTTTAAACTTTTAAACTTGCGATTGTAAACGTGCAATAACAAATAAATAAAGAACCTGACATTAAAACACTTACCATTTGACTTGTTTAAAGCTTTAACAAACTTAAACCTGGACGTGAGGTACGAAGTACAGTACCATGACAACCAGTGGAAGCAACAACATACATACATGAATAAAATCACAAATTATGCAATTTTATTTGTAATGTTTGTCATTAGTCTTTGTATTTTACTGTTTATATAGACACACACACACACACACACATACATGTTAAAATAGTAAAGTGTTTAGGTACACGTTTTATAAACGTTCCACTGGTTGTCCTATATATGTGTGCGCTTTGGCAATGTGACCTAACAAATAATTGATGAACAGGACAAAATTTGTATTCTAGGGCTCTTTCAAAGGAGAATACATCTCTTTCTCATTTCAGTTGAGTGACATTCAATTAAAGAGAGTGTGTTTGGCACACATTTGCCAGCTACAGCCTTTGGCACTGACTGTGCCCAGTGTGGCCTTGTGGGTAATTATAGATCATATACACACAACACGTGTTTTAATTCATTTGGGGGTGATAAACTTTCGATTGATGTCGTGAACGCTGTGGAGTTGATTCTGGTAGTTCTTGGCGTGTAACTGAAAGGTTGCAGGTTCAAATACCACAAGTGGAGAGCTGTGACTGTCAGCATTATGCCATTGTGTACCGTAAGTCACTTTGAATGGAGGCTATTAGATAAATGAGCAGTTTGTAACGGACACCACTAATGTCTGCACACACGTTTCTCATGGTTTTCATCACCTGCAAATCAACCAATGAAAACATTCACAGCCTCAGGGCATGTTTAAACAATCTCATTCTTTCATTTCACTGACCGAACCCGTGGGTTTGAATTGTCACAGATATCTGGTCATTTTCCTCTGACGTGGTAATTGGATCCAACATTTATAATACATTACAAACGTTTAAAAATTGAAGGTAAGCTCTCATCAATAATAAACCACAACTAGTGTGTCAAAGGTTGTTCGGTCTCTGATTCACAGCCTGTCTGTCACATATTCACATTGTTTCCACAGCAGACATGCAATTTATGAATATACATGCAACTCAACCTGAGTGGGAATAGCTCTGGGTCAAAACGCAACACTGTGCTTCTTTGGGATCCATCGGACCTGAACGGGTTTTTCCATTTGACCATTTCTTGCGTTACAAGGCCCCTGCATGCAGTGGCATGTCATGGCCATTGGTCATGTGTTCGGACAGCACAGTGTAGAGTTCACAATCTTTAAATGTTTGCTTCTTTCTAATCTATATATTTCACATAGCACTGCATGACCCTATATGTGTTTATATATGTCTATATATTTATATATGTGTGTGTCTCTATATACTTTTCTACTATATGTATAATAGATTATGGTTTTTTTGTGCTTTGTTATTCCAAATATGTTTGCCTGTACATTTCATCAAAATGTAAAAATAAACAACTTCCTTTTAGTAATTTTAAATACAGTATTTACCCAGCAAACAGAGAACATTCTCAGAACATTGACTAACGTTCTGTGTGTTATTTCAAAGTAATTGCAATATGTAATTGCACTAACATTAGTAGAACGTGCTTTTAATGTTATATATCATATCAAAAACATTTTTAAGTTGTTAGTGGAACATTTTAAAAACATTACAGAACAATAACATTAATACAAGTAAAAAAACTGGGCATTTTGAACATTCTTAGAACTTACAAAACAACATTTGCTTTTGTACCGTAATGCAAATGTTAGGGAAACGTTCTTACAACCTAAAATTATTAGCCGGGTAGATGGACTATTCATGCTCGCAGGAAATACCGTTTCGTTTTCATTAGACACAAAGAGGGAAAAAGATGCTGAGGCCCAAATAGCATCTAAATTGCTGACCACACCACAGGTCCGTGTCTGGACAGAGCGCTTGGATAATTGGTCACTGGAGGCAAAGGCTCACCTGCATGGCTGGTTTACCCACCTCTACTTCACTAACAACCCATTCATCAATGAGGGGCTAACTAAATGTGTAGGCAGGTTTTGACCTTTGCTTTTAGCCCCTCACCCCATGCTGTTCAGAGAGGGTATTTGTAAATCAGGTGTTTCTGGTTCATCTTAAAGGAACAGCCTCAGAATCTGTAGGAGAAATACATTCATATAAATGCAATAAACTGCATAGTGACCACAGCCATCAAGCTGCAGGAAGGACAAAGAAAACCATTAAGGAAATACAGTCCAGATGGGCGGTAACATCAGAAGGTGCAAGATGTTGATTTTTGAGGAAACTACTCCTTTAATTATGTTCTGTTCTTTAAAGAGACCCTTCAAACATGACGTCAGCACCTTCCACGGCTGGAAACATCCAATATTGATTAGATAGATTTTTCTGAAGCACGTTCTGTTCCTGCGAGATTACTTTTGACAAAAGACTGCACACTTTTCTATTAATGCACATATTTGCAAGTCTTCAGAGCAAGCCGAAATCTTTCTGTCGCTCCGCTTGATGTATGTGGATGTTTTGTAATGGCCTGCGGTGTCATTTAAAACTTCAAAAGGAAACATCCATTATTACAGCAATGTGTATAATGTGTCTGTATTTTCTGCTGTTAGGTGGGCATGGTGACTGCCCAGTACTTTATTTGTTACACAACAATCTAATAGGGAATGTTTTCTGAATGTTGGCTAATGTTCTCTAAAAGTTATCTAATGTTATAAACTAATTTTTGCAGTATCGTTAGTAGAACATTAATGATATATATTATATATATCAAAAACATTATTTTTAAGTTAGTGGAACATTTTAAAAATATAAGAGAATTAAAAAATGTTTCAATAGCGATCTTTTAACCAAGCAATGTATAAAAATCATTCATATAACTTTTAAATTAACCTTTTAAACGTTTTCGTTTCTTAATAGAAACATTACAGAAACGTTCTTACAACCCAAAATTGTTCGCTAGGAGGCTTTTAGAAGCATGTATGTACATCGGGAAAGTCATTTGTGTTGTCCTCACGGTGTAGTTATGCACGCTTCCAAACTCCTTTCTGATTTTCCTAAAAAAACAGTATGATTAAACCTATTAACACAGAGGACAAATGTAAAAACATCTTTTAAAATGTCAAACACGAGAGATTGAACAAGGAAATCTGAAACCCTGATCTGAGATGTTCTCAAATTCAGGAAGAGCCC
>JAZGTK010006637.1:0-20533 GCA_036877625.1 Ambastaia sidthimunki | reverse complement strand
GCCACTTACAGTAAATTCAAGGCATACATTTTTATCAGTACTTGTATTCCCTGGGATTGAACCTACAACGCTGCTAATGCAATGCTCTACCAGTTGAGCTACAGGAACAATGTTTTTAACATTTTCAGTATCTATTCATACTAAGGAGCAATTCTGAATGGAAGATGAATTGTGTTTTAATGGCACAACATTTACTATAATATCTGGTTAGGGCTTGTTAGTTTTTTCATTGCAGTCAATTCGCAGCTCACTGCTGAAAAGGACAGCAGGCCTTCCTCAAGCGCCCTGGGGTTGTGTGTGCTAAACATTTCCATAAAGTGCCACATTTATTTTGCATCATAGTCTATGGAGCTGTATTAACAATTTACTGGTCACTGCAAATATCAAGCAATCACTGTGTCAAAGGCCAGTGTTTCAAATGTTTAACATGTCAAAAGAGCACCATGGCATTTATGCAGCTGTGGGCTGAATCATCTCAGACAACATCTTAACACGCAGCCCACACATGAAAATTCTTATTCATAGCGCTAGATGATAAAACAGAGGCTAACGCTAAAATCCCCACAATGCAATTTTGAAAAAACCTTCAAAAGGAGCTTTGTTGTATCTTATTCAACTGACATTATATTCAAAAGATACAGTAGGCTTACATTATTTACAGCTCCCTTTGGATAACCTGAGGTTTAGTGCTTTGCTCAAGGGCAGGATGTTGTTACTTTAGCTGAGGAATAAGTCGATAACTGACCGTTAAGTATGGATGCACATTTGGGAAAGGCACCCACATGTTTAAATTGACCCCATAATAAAGCCTGTGTCTTTTTTTAATCAGCACTAAAAAAGTTTAGTCTGAGAAGAAAAACAAGGTTAGTCGTAGGTGATTTTGAATCTTACTTATAGGTTAATGGAGGAGCTGGACATATGCAAGGTTTCTGAAAGGTATTAACAGAATACAAAGACAGTCTGTAACTGAAACACCTACATCACAGCACATAAGCAATCGCCTAACTAAATGTTTCCCCATGTTTCAGCTTTAAACACAAACAAACTTTCTTATATACTATAACATAAACTTACATTTTTAGATATTACACAGTAATTCCAAACCACTAAAATGTTGTAGAAGTAATGCAAACTAAATTTGTCTTTCAATAACAGTAAAGAACATCCATTAAAACTAATGAAATATAAATTCACGTGGCGTTGCGATCGCAACCCTACATACTTGTCACAAATTACCGATAAAGCAAGACACGCAGTGCCATCTACAGACCAACACACCATTTGTAAACCAACAGAGCCTCTTCTAATCTAACATCTAATTACCTGTGTGTACTCCATGCTCCAGGATTTCGCCAAGTGAGCACATTTTAAACTCTGTTCTCACCTGTTATTGTTATTGTACCCACAGCATACTTGATGACGTGCTTATAAGTGATACTTAAACTGATTTGTTTTAAACGTTAGGAAAAACATTTACTTAAATAGCCACATAAATTGTGTGATTACACAACATAATTATACTATAAAAGTGTATATAAAATTAAAACACACACACAAAAGGCCTTGTTATCCCATAAAAATAGTAAAAGCTTTTTATAATAGCAGTTTTAATAGCTCACCTCCATATTTTTGCATTATATACATCTAAGAACTCTATGAAAAAAAAGATTAATACACATTTCTAATGCATTATAAAATGTAAAATTAAAATCCTATTCTGATTGGCATCTTATGTTCTGCATATCAAAAATCCCAACAGAGGCAGCAAACAAAAGTGTGAAGTCAGGAGAAGTGATTCATTACTTCTGAGACAATGAGTGCATTAAATTGAATTGTACCCAGTCCTCAAACCTGCACTGGTTGCCTTTGAAGTTTATTTTCACAAATTGCCCTTTGGAGTTTGGAGTGGAGGCAATTGCTCGGTTAACATAACGGTAAGCACAAGCACGGTAAACATGAAGCACAAGATCAAATATATTCACCCTTCCCTTCAACTATGACACTTCAGCTAACTCACTGAATAGTTTCTACATGAATAATTGGGTGCGGGTGAGGAAATGATCAGACACCTGAACAGGATCAAAATGGCAAAAGTTCTTTTTTAAAAGAAGATGTGTTTACACAAAGCTGATAATGAGAAATCCCTGCAGAATTTAATTAGAGTTCATTAAAGAGCAAACTAAAAACCAGTTTACTGTATAGAGTTACTGAGTTCAGCTGTATTATTAGTCCAGAAGTCTGTGTTTTATTCATTTATGGCTAATTCATTTGAGTAATAAAGTTTTTGATTTAATGTGCATTTGAAATGGCCAAACTAATACAAAACAGGATTTTTTTTTAATGTAACATTTGTATACATAATTCATATCCATTTTCAACCATTTTTTTATTCATGTGAACATGCTACAGCTACAGTATGTTGGACATAACACATTAACATACTGTATCATATACATTGTTTAATGTAAGATGCAAAAATGCGTCTTTGCACCTGGTAGCAAGATCAGATAAACGTCCAATCACAGCTGACAGTGTTTCATTTACAATACAAATATAAATGCTAAAGTTGACATTACAGCCAAATATAATAATTCATCCAGATGTTATAGCGTTTAGAACATCTGCATAATACACACAGAAACAGAATGAGCAGCATGGTAGTATCCCTACCAAACAATGTATTTTTTGCTAAATGTAATGATAATTTAATAATCTACTGTCTGTTTACATATTGCTGCTTCCAATACTATTAATTGAACATTGTGTGTGTTCTATTAAAGCTGTGATTGTATTCAAACGTCCATATCCCAAAATCATGAGCTGAGTTTATAAGAATGTTGTGCCCGTCTCAATTAAGTAAACTTCTCTGTGCTTTTGACAACATGACAAAGACAGTCTGGGTAGAAAATGCACTTAAAGATATAATTAAATCCATATTTATTGTAAAAGAAGCTGACTGACACATTACTGACATTATTCTTTGTAGAGAATTGAGCAGTTTTTTGGAGAGTGCAGGTTCTGTAAGCTGCAAACAGGATACAACGTTTAATGAAAATGACTGCCGTCCAATTAACTAATTAATTTCATTAGTCATTTTAAAAGGAAACTAGAATTAAAGTGGCTTAAAGCCTAAAACAAGTAGTTTTTTTACTTTGTTTTGGAACATTATGATCTCACACCATTGGTTGAGCCAGTGTCAGGTCATTGGGAATGCAAAGACAAACAAAGCCATGTTAGCCATGTTACTTACCGTTATCTCATTATATTAAGCTGTGATATCATCACACACGTCATGTTTTAAAAATGAATATATTTTCTTGTGGTGCGAGAGAAATCTTCACATATTCACATGACTTTTCATAAAGCTGTCCACTGCATTTAAATGTGTAGTTTAATATATGGAATCCACAAAAAAGACAGAACATGCAGAAACAAGGCTTTAGTTGTACACTCATTAAATTTATATTTACATTTTTCTGTCTGACTGTAATTTTAGTTCAGACATTATGCATCTTTCTAAAGGCGTAATTGGTTTTGGCAGCACAAGAAACACTTTGTCTGTACATAGTGCACAGTAATAAATAAGTTAAGTAGAAGTTCTGGCACTATCTCAACCACAGACGGTGACCTCCTTCCAAGCCAGAAGGCTTGGAAATAGACAGAAATGGCTAAACATGCCACCTATTAATAAGGATTCTCAAAGACGTAGGACTACAGCACCAGCTTCCATTGTGCATTTGAAGCACTGTCACTCTTCCAGATTGGCAGCCATTTTGTTTGGCTATTTACAATTCCAGGAGCCAAATGAGGGAGGAATGCAAATGAATGATGCCATTTTTCCCGTTGTTGGTTTTTGTATGACAATATGTGGACGAAAATAAATAAATAAACAAAAAAAACATGGCAAAGCAGCGATGCACGTAATTGCTGTAAAACTAATTAGCTTAACTACTCAAGGACAGCTTGGGATGGAGAATCAAGGAGGAGGAGATGCCGTGTCACCACAAGTAATTGGATGGAAATACTCTGGGAAAGTGTTGTGTAAACAACAAAAGTGAGGAAGTTTGGAGAAGGACCTGGCAAGGTTGAAGATTAAACGAATTAATGAGTGTGATTGGGTGCCATAAACAACCTCTGGGACTGTCTCACTTATGTGGGAGTCAACGGAGGCGAGACCCAATTACCACCCCTCGCAAAGAGCTCATGTGGGCCTCGTCTTCAAACCAAAAGATGAGTGAGAATCTGTGTCAACCAAACAGAATGAAGAACGAGACGTGCTGTGCGTCAGATACAGAGATGTTAAAAACTTTCCATTTTTACCCATACTGTACATCTCTGGGACAATTATTCTGGCACTGTCCAGTTTTCCAGTTTTGATTTAGTGAAAACTTGTAAAAGCACATATCATATCACATAATGATCTTTGCTCACATAACATAGGCCCTGACTTTATAAAAGAGAGACTTTAATGGTTTTGAGAAAAGCCTCAGGGTTTTCTACAGAAGAAGACGTTTTAAGACGTTAACTGTTCCTGTAGCTTAACTGGTAGAGCATTGTGTTAGCAGCACAAAGGTTGTGGGTTCGATCCCAGAGAATACAAGTCTTGATAAAAATGTATACCTTGAATTCACTATAAGACGCTTTGGATAAAATCGTCTGCCAAATGAATAAATATAAATGTTAACATTTCAAAAAGCTATTATTTTTTTTTACCCATGTGGTTTCAGTGTCTATATCTCTCTCCACCTAAACTCCATCTCCAAAAATGCTTGTTGGGGGGGCCAAACTACTAGTTGTCTCGCTCACCAGTTCATTGTTTTGATAGTTTCTCTCATTGTCATCGAGAAACCCTATTGCATGGCCACATGTCACATTTAGTTAGGCTGATCTGAAAGGGGGTGCTCCTCTGCTTCCCCTCATCATTGTGCTTTCCAGACCCTGACACGTTTATGTCAACATCTATTTCATAGCACTTTATCCAGAAAACTAATTCTGACTTTTACACTGCCAAGTCTTCAGTCTCAAACGACAGCCAAATCATTTACTTTTGTATTCTTTTAATTCAGCTTTATATAAATATACTGTCAGGTACAATAATGATTATTGTGTTAGATACAGACTCCATATGCTTTAGAATGGCGATTTATGTTTTTTTGCATTACGGATTGTGTTGTAGGTAAAGTTTCGCACAAGCGACTGATGTTATACACAGTGGGTTTAGCCTCTTTGCTAACACACTAAACCTCCATGCTCACTTGGTTGCCAGTTTAAATCCCACTTAGAGCGGATAAAGTGAAACCAGTTACACTTGATAAGCCATCAACCCTGCTTTTACATAACTAAATCACAGTTTAGACTAATAATCTGTCTAAAATACAATGGCATAACTTTGAATAAAAGAATAAAAATCATTACTCATATCCATCTGAACATCTGAATGACGTTGGTATGGCTCTTGTCAAGCAGAGGAGACATCCTGCTCTGTGTTGTGACATCTGCGGCTGTTTGTCTTGGCAAGCCATCGCAGTGCAGGTGTAGCAAAAGATTAAAGAGTCAGACTTTACATACACATAAGTCTCAAAGCCACCAGAAGGTCATTCCTTACTCATGTCTGTCATGTGTCCTCCTTTCCTGTCATGTTATAAGAAAAGTGCACTTGACCATAAACAGATAAACCTCCAATGAGCTTTTCAACAGTTTTTCTACATGACTTTTGTAGAACAATTTGAAGGCTGCTTATTAGAACTACACATTACGGAGAGCTTACAAACCTTGCCCAAATCTTGCTGTAAGAACAAATATCACAACCAAATGAGGTACAGACAATTAAGCCCTTAGTGTGACCTTTACATCCCAATTTAACTAAGACTTCAGGAAGTAAAGTGCAGCAAAGTGCTTCACCTCCACTGCCTGAGGTAAAAATGACAAATGGACTCCATTTTCTTATACAGCAGCAAGTGAAAGTGCATAATTAGGGTATAATAGCTTTTGCGTTTATCTGTTTATTTTTACTCTTAAATAGAGCTTGCGTTTCATGTGATAGCACCGTCCCTTGCAACTTGTGTGCAACTTGATTATCACACTCTGATAATAATCTAAAGACACATGCTGGTTTTGTTAACCACGCTGCAAATGAATTTAGCCAGATAGTTATATTCTAAGTCTTTGATTTAGATTGTAATAGGCTTGTCATGGACTAAGGTAAACAAGCTATATATTCTGAAAAGGAACAGAGATTACAGCATGCAAAGTTGTTGTGCCTGTGGTATGCAACACAGAATATAGATAACAGGAATTTGCACATCTGTCCAGATGTTTGGAGGGAAGTTTATTTGATTTATAGACAATGGAGCTGTCAGCACGAGTCATTCTCATGAGAGGTGTTTATTTACTGCCGCAAGCAGACGTTGAGATTCTGCCCATTTGAATAGCGATCAGACATTTTCACTGCAGCTCAATGTGAATGATGTTATGTGGAAGAAAGAGTAGTGCATTGTATAATGTTGTATAATTTAATAGTTTCAGATTCAGTGTTTAATACATATACTATGTAAGCTGTATCCTTCATTTGTAAATAAGATTAATTGCAATCTGTGCAAATTGTTTATATTGGTTATTTGCTAAAATTGGAAGTGGCTGTAGGAATTACACTTTTTAATCCAACACAGGTTTCTACAGACAACTTTCTTTCTGTGCTCAGCTGGTAGTGGGTTGAGTATGCAATAGCAAGGTTGTGGGTTCAATTCCAGGAAACACACATACTTATACATTGCTTTAAATGTCAGCATCTGCCCCATATATAAATGGCTAAAAACAAATTTGCTTCCCTGCATTTAAGCAAAAATGTTGTGTGGCTTCAAGCCAATCAACATTTTGGATGTTTAATGGCATTTTTAAATAACAACTTAAGGGCTATTTCACACATAAAGCTATCGTATGATTTCAGAAGACTTGAAATGTAGTGCATACCTATGTCAAACTATAATGATACTTTTATCATTAAAAGCATGAGTTTTTTGTCCTTTTTGGAGCTTAAGATATAGTAAATGTAAACTGTTGTTATGGGAAGTGTTGCATAAATATTTCAGCTTCTGTGATACACTGGGGGAAAAGCACATAGTATTTGGAGCAACATGAGGGTCATGACAGTGATTTTCAT
The DNA here is from genome assembly GCA_036877625.1 of Ambastaia sidthimunki. Lineage (NCBI taxonomy): Eukaryota > Metazoa > Chordata > Actinopteri > Cypriniformes > Botiidae > Ambastaia > Ambastaia sidthimunki. The sequence continues at coordinate 13,374 of JAZGTK010006637.1, read as the reverse complement.
TTAGGTGAACCGTCTAAATGTCCTAAAAGTGGCATGAAAGTGGTGTGCTGTAGTGGTTAAAGATCTAGGCCGGTAACTGAAGGTTGTAGGTTCAAATCCTGCAAAGAGTGATCAATAAGCAATCACCATTGTGCCTTGAGTCAGGCACTTAACCTCAGGGTTGCTCCAGGGAGATTGTCTATGTAATAAGGCTACTGTAAGTGCCTGAATAAAAGCATCTACTAAATCACTGCTTACTTATTTACAGCTTGATGTTTCTCTTTGAGGTGTTTCAAGCTTTCAGTACTGAGGACTCTGTCAATAGCACATTTGTCTGTCTGTCATCAGAATTTGCCAATGGTTCCATTTAATAATGCCTGATCTGCAAATCAAACCTTAAACAATAAAATGTGTCAATGTACCAACACTAACAGTCAAATGTCTGCTATGATCTTAAAACTTTTGATCCAAAGGCTCATGCTTCATTGCTTGAAATTAATTTTGTGTAAAATATTTTTGGTCACTGCATAATACGTATATTTCCATTTGTGTTATATCATAGATCTTTGTCTTCACCACGTTTTGTAAAAAATCTTAATAGTAAATCATCAGTGGATGCATCCAAACGTTGGACTGGTACTCTTGGGCTGCGATATAATGTAACAGATTCTTTTACAATTATGTACAAATTTCCATCAATGACTTTTTATTTCTGAGCAATTTTGTTAATTGAAAGAATATAACTGTCTAATATACGAAAAGATAGAATTGTATTTAAATCCTTACGGGTAAAATTATTTCATTGTCATCCATCACATGGAAAGCCCTCTAATCATCCATGTGACCTCATCAGCTCCATCCTCCAGCCTCTCCATGAGTGGCAAATGAGTGGCTTGGGGAGGAAGTGTATATGGAGATTGTTGGACTGATAATATTTTTCTCCGCCGAAAAGCGATGGAGAGGGAGGTGGCCCTGTTTAAGACAGACCAATCTGTAATTCCCCGGGATGTTAATGAGGCCACTGGGCTGGTGATGAATGTTTAGGTTGGGACCAAGATGAGCTCGCTTTTATCTCTGCCTGTGTCCCACAAAATGCCCCCCGATCGTTGCCTTCTCGGCTCAAGGTCCGTTTTGCAGATCCATCATGGCCTTTGATTATTGATTGACTGTCTGCTACAAACACCAGGGCACCAGAAGGTGATGACCTTCTAATCTGCCACCACCCCAGCCCCATAAAGACAAATGCCATTCCTCTGCATTCACCTACCTTTGTGGAGTTCGCAGTCGAGTGATCACGCCCAACCCTCTGGATAACCTTGCAGGCTGGCTGTTATTCTTGATGTTGCATCGCTTAAGAAAGGTGATATTCAATTCCTTTGAGTTGTTTTAATTAGAATGTGTAGTGACGCAGCTAACCAGCTGGTTTGAATCATGGGTTTGGTTTTCACTGTCCCTGTTATTAAATCAGCCACATAAATAGCGAGCACAGCAGAATCATTTAGTGTTTGAATTACATAATATAAGAAAAGGAAAAATAAAGATTGAAGAAAATAGGAGGCTGAGTGTTCTGTGAAATTTAGAAATAAATATTTGAGCAAATCATAACACAGTAATGTCACGTACAGCACTTTATAAACTTTTACATTCATTACCCGCTCATAAATGATCTAGAATGGAGGTTTGTAGTGGTACGAGTTTACATTACTTGACGTTTATGGTCCTCTAAATAAGATCTTTATGACTAACGATTTCCTGTTTGCCTGGTTTATTGTATATACTTTGCTTAATGTACAAAGCTTGTAGCTAATATCATGCTTCCCATTGCCATAAGCATTCATGCTGAGCAGGTTTATTCTAGTGTTAGAAATGCCACTGGTTTTTATTTCAATGTTGTTTTTAAAATATGCATTGCAAGTTGTTCCATCAGCCTATGATGGGCCTGCTTTACTTTATCAGACACCACAAAGCAGCAATACAAAATACTGGAGTATTTGCATACAAAGAAATTGCTATAAATACTAGCAATTATTATATTATTGTGCTATATGAACAATTGTTGATTTATTTAGCATTATATTGTAACTACTATACCATCACTTATCTAACAAAATCATCACATCTATCAACCTTGTTGTAAAGATGTGTAGTTTAAAAACACAACAGTAGTCTTTCATGTGTCAGTAGTCATATTGTTCATGTGTCAGCTTCATCTATAAGCCACATGCCTGATCTTCCCAGGACAACAGATTGATTTAGCTATGAAAACAAGGAGCTTCCTCAAGATGACACTTTCATGCACTGCATCTTTATATATCTAACCCCTTAAGGCGCTTCATTGGGACACAGCCCTGCGAATGGGCGGGTGTCAGTTTCCTGTTTTATCGTGTCTACAGTGCAACCTACACATCCCTAGAGATGTTTGGGATGAGCTTAGCCAACCCATGCAGAAAAATGTCATCCGCACGCCTGTCTCAACCAGCTTTTATCCCTGTACTGCTCTCTTCCTTCAGAACTCTCTCCCCTTGCTTATTTACAGGTTAGTGGTGGGTTGGCAGGGCAAAGAAAGTAACACATACAGTAACTGCTGTATCCAGGTAAAATACAATTGCAGTGTAATATTCCTGTTGTCCGCTGTTCACCTAAAATAGAGCTTGATGCAGGTTGTATGATGCGAACGAGGGTTCTTAGCGTGGGGCAGATTAATAGTGTTTGGTAGGGGCAATAAAAACATGCTGACTGAACATCTTAACATCTTCATTTGCCTTTGACAATCAGACACACCATTTCCAAGCCGCCTTTAATTGGTTATTTCAGTTATAAAAAAGTTTGCAAGTTTCTTGTTTGTGGCGTGTTGCTCGCTTACAGAAGTACAGAATGCATTTTCCCTCCTACATCCTCTTTTTATTTTCCAAAGCAACTCAATTAATTAAAGTAGACTTTATTTGGCAACATTTAATTACTTGATTCGTCATAATTGCGGGCGAGTATTAAAAGGTCACCATTGAACCCCGTTAAGTTTTTGACACCCACACAACAGTCTAAGGAAATAATTGCTTTTCTACTTAATTTGGTTACATCAGTTACACCTTGGCAGGAGAGATTAGGTGCTTAAAAGAATTCTGTGTCTTTGTTTAGTCAAGAAACAGGACGATAGAAAGCAAACACAGACACCATAATTCTACTCCATGCACATGGTCATATTTCACTGTAGACACACACTATGAAATTTCCTCTTCTCCTTATTGATTCAGTTATTTGTCATTCTCTTTGCAAAGGTGCTTGGCAATATTTCAGCAGGCGTGTTGCAACGTTTTTAATAAAAATTCTAGGTGCGAGGACAGAGGCCCCTGAATACATATAAAGGAGGACTTGATGTTCTGTGATCCAATGATAAGTTTACTTAGGCTTGAAAAGACCTTGCAAGCTGGCATAGCAGCTAACTGCCGTTAACACTTTATACCCAATAAACAATGATAAACTGGCCATACTACAGAGACGAAAGCTCTCACGCATCCCATCGTGCCCAGTAGGGTTATTATAGGTTTGGAATGTCCCACCTTATACATTTATTTAGTTTTGTGTTGTGGTTTTCAATTCAGTTATATCAGTTATTTAATATTCAGTGATTATAATAGTTTTATTTTATATAAAATATTTTATTTTCTATTTTCAATGTCCGCAAAATATCATTCATTCATGCCTGTTATGACACTAGATTTTCATTATGTATTTCACACAAAGTGGTGAACTGTGGTTGGTTGTTTAACATGTCACTCAAACACCCCTTTTCTGTCTATTTGGGCTTTTGTTGTGACAGAATGTATTTTAAATCAAAGTCAGGTTTGAGACCAATTAAATCACACCATCCAGAGTTAATTAAACATATGACAACTGTAGTAATTTTCTCTGTAAGTCTATTCAGCTTCTGTTGGTATTGTAGCGCTTATATCTATAGTTTTAATTTAGCATTAATTCCTCTGCAAACTCCTCCTTTCTTTCTACTTTAGTTAAATAAAACTTAAGTGTTAAATGTGTGTTAACACTTCATACCCAATAAACAACAACAAACTGGCCACACAACAGAAACAAAAGCACTTACTACAACAACACTCCCTCAATATGCTTTAATGTGCATGAGTTAAGACCTAAATGCAAAACGTTCTTCATTTCGTTGGGAAGAAACTGCTGCCTCTACGGATTCTGTAGCCATTCTTCACCCTACATTATCATTTTGATGCCCACCATCTGTTCAGCCTTTTCTCTTCACATTTCTCACCAGGTTTATTCCACCAGAGCACCATAAGGTGCGAGAGGCAGGGAGCAGGTGAGACTGCAGAGGCTCTGCTGAAATAATGAGAGGTGAGGTGAAGAGGTGGAAATTTGCTTGTGTGGGCTGCTACGCTTCTCGACCTTTATATAATCAGGACTTTCTGCTCGAATTACTCACAACGCTTTGTCAGACATAAGCGTCCGTCTGGTTATGAGAACATTTTGAGCAGCAGAGAAATGTGTAGTGGTTATTAAGACAATAATTCTTCTATTGCTCAAATTAAATCATAGTGTTTTTCCTCTGCCATTTATCAACTTTTGCTGCACGCCCTCTTTTCAAAACTTCGCTCTTTAAAGACATGTCAGCCAATGTCATCAAAGGCCAACTTAAAAAATTAAATACATTGAATTACATTTACATATAAATTAATTACAGAATTGAACTGAATTACACTGAATTACAGAGAGCTATATTATTGCCTATAGTTTTCTGTCTAAAAACACAGTCTTTTTACAGCAAAAATCGGTATCAAGAAGCAACAATGTTAGCAGAAAGCATGCACTTGTAAACCAATTGCACTTTATTGTGTATCATTTCTAATCAGGTTGTCAAATCATTTCTAATCAATTATGAATTCAAAAGTCTTTGTAGAGTTAAGGCTGTTTACAACAAAACCAGTAAGTATAACAATAACTATAATAAGATGCAATAACTATAATGATATATACATTATCTAAATGATATTTACATTTAGAATGACTTTTAAACTTTATCTTTATACTTATCATTATCATCCACACTGTGAATGCCTCTTAAAAGGAAGATTTTATTCCTAAAATGTTTCAAAATGTTTTACCACAGTGAACCTTCATAAGAAATTTATGTAATGGAAATTACATTTGTTCTTAATGAACAGAAATAAAAATGACAGATTTTCTTAATGCATGTTTATCCATTGTTGACATGTCAGAAAAATGTATTGTGACTTTTAAGGGAGTTTAACTTCTAAAGTTTACAGGGCCAAAAGTGCCCACTATTGAAGAAACACCCATATATAACTGTATTGCTGATAATATCTGTGGTTGCTTCTGTAATAAAGCCTTTCTCACACTTTTCTCTCTACCTTTTCCAGAATTTTAACTCTGTGACCCTCAACTAATCAAGACAGGTGGATCTGTCCCAGCCACTGAGATTCACACTCTCCCCTCTTGTTTTATCCATAACCAGTAGGTTAATTTAATTACTTTTTGATAGAGAGCAGTCAATTTCACAGTCAGGCACAAAGCAGAACCTAAAAATTGTGGCCCCATAGGTGTGATATATGAGGCAATAACCTATAATGTAATGAAGTCACCTTCAGAGCAGGACCTCTGTCACTGAGGCAATAATGAATTATAACAAGCGTAATAGTATTTGGGTTTGACATGGCAGGCACTGGGTAAAATAAAATAAAAAAAGAGTGAGTTACATTCTCTGGAAACCGAAAGTTCGCTGGCAAATCCATCAGACTGGCACTTTCATTGTGGAATCCAAAATAAGACATATGCTAGACCAATGAATCAGTCATAATCAGTCATAACATACTGGCTGTAGTATTTGAACGTATAGAGGCATTAGCATAATATGGTGACCTAAAATTTTAGGTTTCCTGTCCTATTTTCTTAATTTACACTCTTTAAAGGGGTTCCTAACCTGTATAAAACATGTAATATCCATGGAAAATTCTCATTGCACAAAAAGTTCTTTGTAGTTTAGAAAGGCTCATTGGCTCTTTAGGTTAGGAAAAAGTGATTTTCAAAGAACGTTTCACTGAAATGTTCTTCAGGGGACCAAAACGTTTCTTCAATGACATCACTGGGAACAAAAACCCTTTTAGCACCTTTATGTTTAAAAGTGTACAGAGGGAGAATAGCTTGATTACAGCTAAAGACTAAAGTTCCACCCAGAGGAAAATGTGATTCCTTGAAGCAACACAGATTTGTGTGGAAATAAATAAACATTAAAAAAAGGCACAAGTGATAGTGCCGAATAAATTGTGCAGATATATGGCTAATAGTGACAGAGTTATATTTGTCACCATATGCAAATACCTTTTAGATGCATTTTAATGGCTTTTTTTAATGGCTTTTTTTTTTTAATTATTTGGCTTTTTAGTAAGTCTAGTAGTAGTACTGATTTATAGAATAACTTTCTTATTGGCTGTTTGTGTAACCCTCCGGTACTGCACTGAAACTATAATGCACTCAAAGCTCTGCAAAGAGGAACATTGTTAAATGTACTTGTGGTGGTAATATCATATCTATTTGATATTCATTGCCATTCTGGTAGAGAAATTACCTTTATCTCTCATTAATGAGACTCTGCATAGTATTTGACTTAACAACCTTAGTATTTCACTCCCATGTCTCACTTCCTTTCTCTTTTCTGTTTCTTTTGTGTCTCTCTATCTATCCTGGAAATTCTTATACTTTCCTATTAACCACTTCTATCATATTCCATTTCACCTGTGTGTAACGCATGTACATTTGTATGTAAATTATAAATGGAGTTTTTAGGCCACACCCACAACAGTGCCCAGAAAAACATTTAGCAAATGAAAACAATTAAATTGTTCCAGACTTACTGAACTGGGAAAAAAACTTAATAAAATGAATTGGTAAATGGTGCTCACTAAATAGCATAAACATTGGACAGTTCTCCTCCTTATAAAGTGATGAAAGCAAGTACCAAACAGCATCTAAACAGGCACATTTTGCCTTGGCTAATGGCTCTTACTTTTCAGCTAATAAATAATGCAGTGTATTTACATGTTTTGAAGGCAGTTAGAATGTATTATTAGAGAGCCCTTCATTCAAGTATGGCAGTAATTACTGCACTCTGACTTTAAATTCAGAAACTTTGTTTTATTTTAAACAAAATGGAACACATATAGATGAGATCGTGGTATAACAAAGCCAGCAGAGTGTTATTTTGAACAGAGAAGGTGTCAGATAATGGGCCAGTGGCTGCTTGAGCTGATAATGAGACTCTGACCAGTCTCAAATGTGTCTTTGTTGGGTTCAACACAGTTTTATTACAGTGTCACCTCATGCTCATTCATACGGAGGACAGGTCAAGCAGTCAGTCTAGCCAGTGAAACAATATTCAGCTTGTCTAAGCAGAAGGTACAATGATTTAAATTTAAATGTTAAACACATTTTGCCTCAGACTTACGATTACTATGCAAACCTGATCAAAATACAGGCATATTTAATAAACAATGTCAGTGTGAGCACAGAAGATAAAGTTATGCACATCTGGTAAACCTCAGGTTTAAAAGTTTTAAACTGCTCTTTGATTTGCTGAGAATTTATATAATTATTTAAATTGTTGATTGCACTTGTTTCTCAAAACACCTATGCAATACTTTTAGCCATGTTGAGTTTTAATGCAACTTCTAAAAATTGCTTGTATCTTTTAAAATTAAGTTACATGATTATTGGGGGTAACAGCTGTTATTGGGAGGTAACAGCTTTTGACTAAAGCAAAGTGGCAGAAAACATTCATTCACATGTGTACTGTAAATTCAGTCGGTCCAATCAAATTACACCTACTGCAAACATTTGCTTCAAAAAACTGTCATCAACTACCCACACTCCTGTCAGTACAAATGCGTGTGGGTTTTCTTCCCTGTGGAACACAAAGGCAGTTATTATCAAAATGTCACTTTTTCATACAACAAAAAAGCAAGTGATCAGTAGCTGTCAAGTTCAGGTGCAATTCTGGAAATGATTTATTAAAACTAAATTATATATTAGTTCTAGATTTGAATCCTGGGCCCTCAGGCTCATGAAAACTATTACTATTAGACTTTATAGAACCACTATAGCGATTATGTGTTTGCCTTTACTGTAAGTGTACTAAAACTACCACTGGTGGCCACTAAAACAACAGGTGCATGATGCCCCTGTTGTTTCTCATAAAGTATAATCTAATATAATATGATTATCATCAAAAAATGTTGATTTAATGAAAATGTCAAGTGGTATAACCATCAAGAATAAAATAATAAAAATACATTTCCTTGGACCTTGAACGTGTGCACAAATCTGTTTTTTTTATTATTTTCAAGGTTTGTAAACTTTTCCATAATTACTGAATTGTATATCATGAGTTAACATTTAAAATATTAACCTTCATGCCATAAAAGGCTGAAATATCAGATATTTTAAAGAATATTTTAAAGAAATTTACATGTACACACATATTTTGATTTATTGTACAATTTCTTTTTAAATAAAAAAAAACTGCTTGTTTTGTTTGCTCTGGAGAGTTCCACCACCTAGACATTTTTACTTTAGCCCAACAAAAATAAAATATAATAATTTTAATTTAGAAACTAAGAACATAATAAAAGAGGTATATTTCAGTCATTAAATCGAATTACACTTTAACTGTATTTATTTTAATTAGATCAGTCTCACGTGTTTGACACTTTTACATATATTTCGCAAGTATTTCTGTTTGTGAGTGTAGAATGTGTTTATAGGAGACTCAACCAGTCTACATGTCAATTGCGCTTCTGTTTGTATTCACCCCCAAACATAAAATCTGTGTACTACATCTTGTACAATGCAGATTGTTATGTCTGTGTCGGACACAGCCCACCTCATATTGGACCGATCCCACCCTCTAGCCACACTGAACATCATCATTAAACTCCTGGGATCTGCTATCTCACTCGCCTCTGTGCATCCTGTGGGCTTAAACCAATTAGCACGTCCTTTTTATCTCAAATGACCAATAAATCAGTCTGCCGGCAGACTGTGAATTGGCCGCACACCCAAATCTATAGAGCATGTACGAAGGACGCTGAAACCCATGATTAATACTAGTTGAGTGGCCTCCATAATAGTGCAGGATATATGAATAGAAAGTGTATGTATATATTCTATTTATATGAGCCTGTGCCCTATAAATCACCTGTAATCTGTGGTAATATGCTGTGCTATGCAGTAAGCACCTTATACAGTGCCAATCACTGATATTGATGGTTTTAAACAACTGATTTCATTGTCTGTACGCCATATAAAATCCGGTTATTTTTCATCAGCATAAAAGCTTGTAATTCACAGTCCAATTATGTGTTTGAGTGACACACAAACTTCTAGGGGTATTAGCGGAAGCCCCTGCATCTTTAATTTTACGACTCAATTAAACGAGACTAGAATTACGACAGTGTGTGTGATTAACTTTTTAATCTGGTCACAACTATGAAATGCATTTTTGTACAGCGAATTAAAGTGACAAGCATGTGCCCTAAGTCATTTCTGCTGATAATCTGCAAAGTGTGCAAAACACAATCAGACCATTTAACAATGGTTGTTTTTTTTCCATAATGGGGAGATAAATGAAGCTTTGATGATGGAAAATGATAAACATAAATGCTACTTAGATGCATGCCTTGGGTGGGTGTTTGGATATGTAGGGCATGCAAATCAATATGAAATCATTTTAATTTTACAGGAAGAAACACTTTCCACATTGTTCACTTTAATATTTGAAGCAAACCCAAAGTCACCTGTAGTCACGCCCCTTTGAAAATGTTGTGGCAAATAACTGAAGGACCTGGATATGACGCACAACATAATGACGATGTCCCATAGTACAGCAAATATAACATTTGTTAATGTCACTAAACGGGTGCCAGGAAACTAAAACAGAATAAACTGTTCCTGAGAGAGGAGAGGGTGTCTCGTCTCTTCTGAGAATTGCTGCTTTGACGCAACTCCTTAAAACTGAAGCATTAAGTAAAGATTTGAATAAAGCGTCTCCAGATATCTTGTCTAAATTTGTCCAGCCCTGGCAAAAAGGGTCTAATACTTATAATACTAAGTAGCTGGAGGGAAGGACGTAACTAAGTGACGCTTTTTTGTGGAGAGGTTATCTCTCAGATGTTTCCTCCTCATTCAGGTCAACAATAAGCTATCAAGCTAACACTCAACAAAGATACTGTTGTTTTATTAAATTTGTGATAGCTACATGAAGCATGACAGCTATCATCATGAATGATCTTGAATGAAGATTCTAACATAATAATTAAAAAGGTTTCGATGGTTAGCTTTTGCAGTTAATCTTTGATAGCAGAGATTCTATCTCCAGATATACAGGTCTCCATAATAGCAATATATGACACTGTTAAACTTTGGAAGTACTTGATCGGATATGCTAAATGATTAATAATTAATTTTATTTGTTAAATGCATTTCCCACAGTTTAAAGCTGCAATTCGTAACTTACAAATAATTTTTTAAAATGGTTAAAAATAAACAAAACCAGATATTGAGCAAGTACATAACAGATCTGTCTTCTTACCTTACCCTGATTCATAACAGAGTTCATAATAATAATTTATCATTTGAGCTGCTGGGTCAGATTTTGTGGGAAATGTTGGTTTGACAAAATAAGGTTTTTAATAAAGTAACCTGTAATGTTATGTTTCAAACAGAGATGGCGATAAAGAGGCAAAAGTTACAGATTGCAGCTTTAAAATCACAGCACAAACAAAGCTAATTGTGCAAACAAATTGTATTGTTTTAAAATGTCATTAGCATGTGTGCCACATGTTGCTAACATGCTTTAATACATTAACGTTATTCCAATCACAACATATTAACAAACAAGATTCCAAACAACAACTTAATTAGCGTGTTTGGTTTTGGTACAAATGGTGTACAGTGTACACAAACTATTTTAATCACCCCCATAAAATTAGCAAAATGCTGAAGCCATTAATGCCTAACCTCAATCTCTAAATGATATATGGAGACAAAGTTTGTATAATGTATTAATCATGTTCATCCAACTTTATCATTTATAGCTGGTTATAGTTACATTCCTTATTTGTTTCTCCCTAAGAACATTTGCCTCTAATTGTCTTATGCAATTACCCATGACTTCGTAGGGTGAGAAATAGTATTTCTTAATTGTCTTGTTTTCTCTGGAGAAACAAGTTGGGGATGATGTTCTATATAATTACCATAGTCAAGCCAAGAAACATCTTCTGAAATGTTAATGATACTCTTCCAGAAACACTTATCAGGAGGTTAATGAATAATTATTACATGCTCTACATCCCTGCTCTCAGGAAAGATCACATTGCTGTTATATTCGGTAAGAGCAGAAAATAAATCATGGATTTCCACTGTAATGATGGTGATGTTGGATTACTGAGAAGAGCTGTATGTGCATAATGTAATGTGATGTAAATGCCTTATACAGTAATTTATAGCGATTAATTATTTCATTTTTCTTACTGGATATTTTTAGATGTTCTCTAGACCAAATGTATTATTTAATATAAAGATCCAAATATAAAATACCAAATTATTTTATTTTACTTGCTAAGCCACATACATAGCAACTTGCCACATAAATAATTGTTCATAAAATGTGGATTTGAGATTAGATATTTTTATTTTATTATCTTTTATTTTATTATCTACTATCTACTTTAAGCTGCAATATTTATTGTTTGGTTATAAATAAATAAAACGTTTTAGTTATTACAGATATAACAGAGGGTTTAAAACTATTTATATTGGTGAGTTTATAATAATGATTTAGAATTAGATTTGTTGCATTGGATTTTATTGATAATGTCACCCATTTTCCAAATCCACTTGTCCCATGCAGTATCACGGGGGCTGGAGCCTATCCCAGCATCTCCACACACACTCACACAGCTAAGGGTAATTTTTGTTATATCCATATTTTTTGTTTACCTAACCTCTAATGTCTTTGGACTGTGTGGAAAACCGGAATACCTGGAGGAAATCCATGCTGACACATGGAGAACATGATCCAACTCCACACAGAAAGGCTCAGCCTGGACTCAAACCAGAAACCTTAATGCTCAGACAACAGTGCTAGCCACTGTGCCATTCTGCTGATAATGTCAGTTTGGTTTTATTTGACTTCAACATACGTAAAGTAACCTGCAATTTTATGTTTCATACAGAGATGGCAATAGAGAGCAAAAATTTATGGATTGCAGCTTTAAGTAGTACCAGTAAAGCAGCCAGCATGAGCGCTTCAATATAACTTAATCCCTGGACGTACGGTCGTTATTCAGAAATATCTGACCACTGGATAGTGCAGTTGACCAATCATGATTTAGTATTCCAGAGAACCAAGCCATGAAACATAATAACTTTTAACCTGTATTTAAAATGTATTAGTCACCCTTTCCATGCAGTTATAATGAATAAGCAATGTAGCTTTATTTCTGCAGGGTCAACAACACTTTAGCTCACAGACAACATGCTTTAACATTCAACGACAGTGCAGTGCAACTCTTGTGCCTTTTTAAGTATTCTAGATTTAACAAGTCAAACGAAAATGTTTAAACGTCACTTTGGGCACCAGAGTCTTTCAAGAAATGTGTGGAAATGCAGCCAGGCAGCAGCTCATAGCGTGACTCCTCACCTACAACCAAAGCAGAAATGTTGCCTGCCATTGTCATTGTGAATAATGTTGCATTGATCTCTGCGCTCTTGAAGTGTGCTGCGCGCATTAATGAAATCCGCAGCTCCACTCATGACAGTATCCAGTACAAGCAGCTTGGAGATGAAAGCCTTGCTTTCACTCAAAGCAAATTCTCTTTGTTTTCGACATGTGTCTACGTTTAAAACAACACAGACAGTGTGTAAGGCCATTGTGCCACGCACCAAGAGACAGCTATTAGAGATTAAATATCTGCTGTTTCTTCATACATTTGTGTTAATTATTTAGGATCAAGCCAATATTAGGGTTACAATCATGAAAAAAATATATGAATGTCTGCAGCTTTATCAATTATTCAATGTGGTATCAATTATTAGGCATACTGTAATGTTATACTGTATGACACCGGGCTTGTAAAATCAACATGAAGCGCAGTTTACAACACATTTTACTTTGGCAATGCCAGTTATTGAGTGAAACAGGATGTTCAACAAAAAAAGGGTGGGGCTTTATTTTACCAAGAAGTGATTGGTTGGAGTGGAAAAATACTGGCCATTGTACATACCTGAATGAAGCTAGCTGATTGGAGAGAAAGGGCTGAAAAAGCGTTTGTTGATGATGCTTAATATGCTAAATTTTCT
>JAZGTK010006636.1:0-20536 GCA_036877625.1 Ambastaia sidthimunki | reverse complement strand
CACACACACACACACACACACACACACACACACACACACACACACACACACACACACACACACACACACACACACACACATATATATATATATATATATATATGGATTTCTATATGCATCTTATATGTGATGCATTTCTCAGTAAAACAGAACGGTCCGGTGTTCACGTGCCACACACGCGCTCTGAAACCACTACCTGACCTGTTTCTCAGAAACCAGGACACACAGTGACGGTCTCCAGTGGGTTTCTGATTTCCTTTGTGAGGCCCATTCGCTAAGTTCTCGTCACCAGTTTACATTGGTTGTGTTTCACATACCTAGTCATACCTACGTAGCATTTTGGGGCATTACAGGCACGTGGAATGTGGGAGTTGTTTGTGATGCCCAAAAATGTATAGCCTGTCTAAATAGGCATCTCACTAGCTTTTGAGATACAGCCATTATAAGCATTTTTCTTTGAACAAACATTTAAGAAACATGTGATGAAGTCACTGAGCAACAGATGTTACACAAAATGTAAACACATCCATTGCTTTATTGATAATGACAGTTTTGCAAAAGGTTTGACCGTGTAGCAAAAGCAAAATACTGTACATAATCTTCATGCTATATAAGTACTTCCATATTTAGGGCAGAGGAAACAGAGCCCCCCCCACCACACACACACACACTGCACATGTATAATGAAACTAAAGCAGTGTTATGCTGCACTTAATGCTCATCCAACCGGGGGATCCCAGCAGTCTTACCAGAAACCATTTAGTGTGTGTGTGTTATAATTACACAGTCCTTCAGTCTGAATCATATCCGGCATAAGATGAAAATAACAAGACCACGATCTGACACTGAAACAGCACAGCAGGGGAACAGACGATATATACACACACAAATACGCACGTCAAAAGCGAGGTCTCCCACACTGACTGCAAAACACACAAATTCTTGACTTTAAAGTTCTATTCACAGTAAAATGTTTAGGACAACATTGATTTTGTTTATTCATTAAAAACATTAACTCTTTTGTACCAAGAAATCAGATTTCCTAATTAACACAAGATGTTATCATTTTTGTATCATAATAAAACTTGACAAAGCTTATCAGGTCTATGGAGTCCTTGCCAGCAACAGTGCATGCTGTTAAAGCAAAAGACCAATGTTACACAAAATATTATGCTGATGATATATTTTGCAGTAAACATATTTGTATTAAATTGGAAAACACAAACCAGTGGTCTCAGGACCCCACTGAATATCTGTAGTCTAACGTAAGTCTTTTATCCAGCACATTAAGACTATAAATATAATGGGTTTGTGCATTCTTTCGGAATCAAACCCATGATGACCTTGTTGCTAGTTCCAACCTGTGTTGCTAGCTTCATGATCTAACAGTTGAGCTACAGGAAACTTAATATACTTTGACATATCAGACACCAAAGTAATGCATATATTAGGTTGTCATGCAATGGTGCAACATTTAGTTAATGAACTTCTAATAAACTTTTATCTTTTCATTTGGTACATGGTTTAATCAAATATATTTCTCCAGTATGATAAACATCAGGGGGTTTCTTTTTTTAAATACCAGTAAATATAACAGACAGTGCGTATGCTTTGTTCAATAAGCACAGGAAGTGGTCAGCCTCATAGTCACACATTTCTGTAACACAAAAAAGCATTTAGGGCGCTTTCTCCCTTTTGTACATCACTGACAAATTTTATGCAAAGGGGAAAAATAAGAAAGATTTATAAACAGACTTCTGTTAAATTCAATCCATGATCATATACATCTTTAATCATACAACTTGATAAAAATCTGTAGTTATATAACGTTATTGTTTAACCTTGTTTAAGAGGAAGATGGTAATTGAGGTTTTGCTTTGTGCAAGATTTTCATTATTGCTGAATCTAAAAAATGTTTTTAAGTGACTTAAAGGAACAGTGTATGCTAGGCTGAAAGTGCTTTTTCTTAAACAATGTTGCTCAAAATATAGACATGATCATTTTTTCCTCTGCTGAACACAAAGGAATATATATTACATAATGTTCAGGCTACTATTTTCCATACATTAAAGGGTGCATAAGAACTTTAGAAAATGCTTTCAGAATAACAAAACATCAACAAAAGTACAAGATATAAGATTTCTGATACCATTAGATAGCTTTGTTTGAGGAACAAGCGAAAAATAAATTGTATGTTGATTGTTTTTAAACTACTTGGAACACTTTACCAATTTCATAGCAACACCCTAGCAACCACCTATCAACATTCACATCCCCCTATCAACAATCACTTGGAACACCATAGCACCTGCACCAAAACTGTGGGGAAAGAAATTGCCACGGCATTTATAGAAATGCCCTGGCAACCACTTACACAACCCCTTGCATAATAGTGGTAAGATCGCACTGGAAAGCACCACTAACTTTTTTTTTTGGAAAATGTCTCAATTGTAAATTATATAAATAAGTAAAATATTTCATTGAGTAAAACTTGGTGAAGGTCACTGCCACATTTTTTCCAACCTGACGTTATTGTGTCAAACACTAACATTTGGCTATATTTATTACATTATTATATGCAAGATCAGAGAAAACAAGGTTTGTTCTGCTTGCTTCATACAGAATCAGCTTTCCCACTTTAAAATTCTTTTTCTTGCAGACAAACACGGTATTGGGAAACTGATGTTGAGCATGCCAGCAAAACTAGTCATATGAATCAGGCAGATTTGATTACTTATCTGGCCTGAATGTGCGCTTTTAATTTCAGCTGTGCTACCTTCCTCTTAAATAACCTCCACGCACACAAACACACACAATGAAAGAGGGTCAGTGTTCTGTTCCTTAAGTGGCAGGTTTGATAGGGATGTGTGGTGTTATAATAGCAGCCATTGATAAACTTAAATCGGATTCTCTATGGCATTTGGATGGATAGTAAAAGAGTCATGTACAGGCCTGGGGTCTGTTGTGTGGAAATGTCAGCATCTTTGGCTTTGTTCAACTGTCAAACTGCTTTTACTCTTTAGTGGCCGAGTATAAATCAACCCTGCTACTAAAAAAGACAGACAGACAGACAGACAGATAGATGTGGGTCACAGCGTGCCAAGGGTCTGCCCCTTAAGAACTGTGAAAGAATTTAAAAAATGTTGAATAAAGAGAGAGAAAGAGAGAGAGAGATTGGACCAAAGAGCTCCAAGTGGAAGAGGCTTTAAAACAAACAGAGAAAAAAAAGATGGAGCAAAAGGAAAAGAGAGGGTGTGGAGAGAGAACAGGAGAATTTAGGAAAAGGATTGAGTGTGCCGTGTGTGTGTGTGATGGGAATAGGGATTAATAGGGAGGAGTATTAGGGTGGGACGTAGAGCGGTGTTACACTTTAGATAATGTGACTCATACATTACCAAAGCAAGGCACAGCAAACACAACAGTGCAGCACATTGTATCTGACAGTTTACTTTGGCTCCCAGGCTGAGACTGGCCTCCAATCGCTAATTAAAAATCCCATGTCAGGAGTTTAAAAATGTACAAAAGCCTCCTGGGAGGTTCAGAATTCCAAGAATCTTGGCTGTGGTTCAAGTTCTTTGAATTTTGGAATTTTCAGGCACCGATCCTGCAAATGCAACCCTTCTACTTTTTTGGTTTTGGTTCAGCTGTATTAAAACCAGAAGCCATTTTTTGTTGCAAGCTCTGCAAAATCTTGTATAGAAGTTAAACATAGAATCTGTTCATTCACAATAACTGTTAAGATGATTCATATGACACATGTCCTAGTTGCCGTGAGGAGCCACGTGATGCTTGTGTTGCTGACCTGTGGTAAGCATTTTACACATTTTCAAAACGGTATGGTTTCACTTCTTATGGTGCTTTTGCATTAATGTGTACCTCAATTTTATATTTTTCCCTTAAAATATTTCACTCAAAAATGAAAATTTTCTTAAATCACATTCACGCTTCTGCATGTTAAAACCTGGCATTCAGTTAACTGTGAACCAATGGAATTTGCCGCCACTGACGTCAAACTTGCTGTGAGGCGTCTTCACATGCCAAGTTTAAATGTGCACAAGCACGAATATGATTCAAGATCTATGACAGAGGGGAAGATTTTCAGAAAAATAGTCATTTTGGTCTGTTCCTCACAGATTTAGAAAGCACGGAATATGGACTTCATTTTATCCTGTCAGAAAGTTGACAGCCCTCAGTCACTGTGCGTTTTCATTGTATGGCAAAAGAAACGGTAACATTCTGTTCAACACGGTCTTTTGTGTTCCAGGGTTTGGAACAACATGTGGGTGCGGAACTGACAACAGAATTCTAATTTATTTTTGGATGAACTCTTTCTTTAAAAACTTAATTATAATGTTTCTCTGGTTCTGTCTATTTGGCAGTCACACAATGTCTTTAAATATCCAGGAGTGGCTTTTCATAACACCCATTCACACACCCTATTTGCTGTGTTATCTCCGATTTGACTTTCTCATAATTAATCAAATTGCGAATTCTGTTTTGTAAACATAGATAAGATGTGAACAAAACGTTTATAATAAATACTTATTTTTTTCCCATGCACCTCTTGTTGGTGAGCCACAAAGAAGCACTTCTATGTTTTTGTGATTGAATAAAACAAGGAACGTTGCTGCTGGATTTATCATAATTATTTAAAAGCTAAAACGTCCCAGGTCATATGTCATGGTATGAGTTATTTATTTCAAATGATATTCAAACAAGCTTATCATGTTTAAGTTTTTTTAAATACTGAAGCTAATGAGTACAGTTGCACAATATTACACACACACAGAAACACACACATGCGCTTGCTCGCTGAAATTGGTTTCGGTACTGGAAATGAGGCCAAACAGTCTCTCTCTTCATTTTTTTTGTGAACAATAACGCACAATGCATACAGACAAAAAAGACAAAGCCTGAGGTATGAAGAGCAACAGATGAAGTTTCCACCCTCTTTCCAGCGTTTTTTGGCTATGCGGGTAAGTGTGGGCAGCCAAAAGCGTAGCAGTGCGTCGCTGAGAGTTCAGTTACTGCTGCTGGAACCCGTTTCATACGTGAAGTTCAAATGCAGTACTTCAGAGACCCCAAACACATCGACACAGCACGCTTCACCAAATTACAGCATGGAAAAACACAGGGGGGAGGGGCGGGGCAGTGGGTTTATTAAAAAAAACACTGTCTTCTGGGAAAAATGACAAATTGATAGCAAACAAAAGTAATAAAGAAATAAAAAAACATTTGTGGTAAGCCATTTACCATTTATCAACTGTCCACCAAATATGTGTTCAGATAAGTTCTCTTGTATTTTATGTATTCGTTTTACTCCAAAAATGCTTTAATTTAACTAATTTTAAATTTAATTTTTTTAAAATTTAATTTAATAGTTCTGCATTTACAATGTAAGCCTGTGGTTGCATCTTAACATTTTAGCTCTTTCTTCTGGTGCATTGTCTTGCCCCAGAAGATAAGTACATAAATCATCAAAAGAATAAACAGGTATAATTCACTTTTTGCCCTAATAAAACCTATTAAATAAAAGCAAGTATGATGGAAACATGTACTGGCATAAACATATTCATATGGTTTTATGAGGTGCAGACTTTCCAGAGTGGAAACTGTAGTGAGACTTTGTAGCTCAGTATGGACTTTGAGAGCATTCGAATCATCACTGGGTAATTCCCAGCATGCTTTGAGATGGATGTGCTGCACTGCCACTGACAAGCGCCCACTTTTTTCAACAACAACAATCCTGAAAAGGTGGGTGGAGGAGGTGGAAAGTTTAGCTAAAAATAAACTGTTGCTGTTTGTGTTTTTTCACCATCTCTCGCTAACTCCCATCAGTTCTTTTTGGTGGCTGTGCTGTGAGTTCGTCCCTGTCATATTTCAGTTCTGAACTCTGTCACACAGGGGAAAGACGTGTATTATCTGCTTTATTGAAAGAGCTTAAAATAGGTGACCACATAGCAAGCAAATGTCACCCCCACAGTCTGAAGGGCCCAAACTTGAGATTTAGACTAAGCATTTTAGATCTACATTCTAGAATCAACTCATGCAAAATGTCAGAACATTATTTTCAAATTTGTATAATGTCTTTATATCAAGAATCATTGTTCACTGCACAGAGTTCTTCAGTTGCCTACATTTATATGGTTCTTTGGGTATTTGGACAATAAGTTCAATATAATAATTGTTTAGATTATTATAATTTAGATTTTAAGCATCATATTGGATTCTGGGTTATTTAAAACACCAATTCATAGTTTTCTAGAGAAGTTTTTATAGGACCTTAAATTCTCCTATCACATCAGACTTGTTCATTTTAATTAGAAACAAGATTTTAGTGTTGTGTTTCAATTTGTTTCATTGACATGTGAAATATCTTTCCTACAGAGTAAGACTGAATGTTTCCGACTTAAACATTTGTTCAACTCAATAGCTAAAATACATTGAGATGAGATGCATAGGAACATTGACCTGCATGGAACAAAAATGTTGACCTAGTGACACAATGGAATTCTCGATTACTGGATTACTAGACGTCAGTTTCAGTAGGTATCTTATGTAAGAGTGTGGTCATTGATACACAGCAGTGGAGCTGAAGACCCTCGAAGTGTGTGAGTAATGCATAAGGGTAAAAATGGGGTTTCAGTTAAACTCTCAGAGTCAGCCCTCCACCACATGACAGGAGGACACGTTAAGACAATGACTTATGTGAGAAGAACAGATTAAAGTGTGCAAAGGTCATGGAAAAGTGCCACATGGGGACAAAATATCATAAAATAAAAAAGAAAGAGACAGAAATATGCTCTTGCTATAGCTGTGCCTTAAGCATTAAATTGAAGCACAAATCACTGGACCTTACTTAACCTATCCAGTAGAGTCAAATACCATATAACTGGTACTGTAAAATACACTACCCAACCAGTACTGAAATATAGGAATGTGTACATACAAAAGAAGTTTTAAACTAACAAACATTTAACGTGATTCAAACTTATGTAAAAGAAAAACACAAAAACTAAACCAAAGCCAGTTTGAAATCCATGGGTGGCAGACATAAGACTGCTGGTAAATTAACCTGCAGAAACCAGCAGAAAAACAACACTCATAACCACATTACATGGTGTGGTATAACGGATTATGATCAGGTCTGGTAAACAGGTTACAGATTCAAGGCCTGCAAAGGACAATTTTTACAATCAAAAGTTTGTAATGATTTCACAGCATGTTCAGTTACACAAATGAATCATCACTGGGACTCAGTTATTAATAACTAGCCATTATGTGTGTTTTTCCAGGAAATGTCTGAACAAATGTGAATGTTTGGACTGCTAGCAGCAGGTTTTTCCCAAATGCACTATTTGCTTAGTGACTGATGGGAAAGAGTGAAAACATAACAAAGTGCTATAATTAGGGGCAAGAAACATGAAATTTGGTGGGAAAGTTTGTGTTGATGACAAATGTAGAGAATTGTACCCAAAATGTAATTGCTACATCTTAGAGAACCATGTTTTAACGCTCAGAGGTTGATTTTTCATGGCTCGGGAAAAATAATAGAGTTGTAAGTTAGGTTTATTAGGTAGATGTTTCTTCTAAAATTCAACAAAGGAAATAAAAGTCAAATGAGATTGTTAACATACAGTACAGAGTTATAAATTCATGAATTCAGTTTGTTTGTGTTGATCTCTTCTTGAGGAGACACAATATTACCATATTACATATATTTTTAGAAAAAAAATCTATCAGGAAAGCAAAAAATTATTAACTATATAAAGGCTTAAATGTTAAAGAAATCTCACTTGTGACTTTATGATCCAGACCATATACTGTACCACACAACATGTACACAATAAACAGGAAACAGTATTAATGGATCATCACAAAACCGGTTTAAATAACAGTCCAACTACACAAAATAGGATGTTAAAGGAATAGTTCACCCAAATTTCTTCCACCATTTACTCAGCCTCATGTCATTCCAAACCTGTATGTCTTTTTTGCTACTGAGTACAAGATATTTTGAAGTATGTTGTTAACCAAACAATAGTGTTACCCATTGACTTCCATTGTAAGGACACAAAACCACTGAGACATTTCAAAAGATCTTCTTTTGTGTTCCACAGAAGAGAAAAGTCATACAGGTTTGGAATGACATGAGGGTGAGTACATGATGGAAAAAAAAACAAAAAAAAATATTTTTGGGTAAACTATCTGTTTAACTTCGTGTGTGCCACTAATGTCTAAATATCTTGAAGGAAAAACAAAGATGGAGACAAATACCAAATTCCAAAACAGGAAAAGCAATTGAAGCAATCCACCACATGCTTGACAAGTATTTAATGTAAATTTAGTGTCTCATTTTGCGGTTTGAAAGCATAACACAAGCTACAGGCTTTTCCATTCACTTATTTTTGGACATTTCCTATTTATTCAATTCACTAATGTCACCAGAGGAGGGCATCTAGCACATGACCACATCTGAGAAGAACCTTCAATATGAATCTAGAAACAAACCACTCATGTGGATAATCCCAAAATTGTTGAGGACAAAAATAGTTTTCTCATATCCTGCTCAGTATGGAGCTATGCTGTCATGCTAGGCACGAAAGACATATTTTCATGTCTGAAGCAATATGTCAAAGCAGCTTATAAACTGGAAGTGATTACAGCTGATGAATTCCAAGCAAACTGAGACCGTTGTTTTGAGTTCTGTGTTTGGGAAGGGGGGGCATTTATACACTACTGAGTGAATGGGTTCATATATAAAAAATTGGTTCTGGGTTTGTGACTTTAAGTCATAATGCTAAACATTTTTAAACAGTAAAAAAAAAAAGAAATGAAATGCCAAAAAGTCTTTTATCAAGCAAATTGCGTAAACAGTTGATTTTAGAAAGAAAATAGATGCTCCAAATATTTATAAGTAATTTTGTAAGTGATCCAGACTGGCTCTTTACGGCTGTCAGCATGGATGATTCAGACATGTGGTGTTTCTGGGAATGGAATAGTTTAGAGATCAATCTTTGTCTGAAAGGATGTGCAGTCAGGTGACCTTCTTACCCCTTGACCTCAGGTCTTCATGCGGGCCTGCCTCTGGGAGAACATGTTGGTGAGCCCTTGTAGGAGATCAGGTTTCCTGTGACCCATTTCCAGGGTTGACCATATTAATTAGAGGTGGCTGCTAAAGCATCATTACTATTAGTGCTTAATCTTAGGGTTAAGAATCTAACCATATTTATGGTTAACCATATCTAACCAAGTATTTTAAGTAAAATTTGGTGTGTAAATCATGTTTTACTATTTGTTCCAATGAATAATATATCACTCTGTGTGGCTGGTTGAGAGAGGTGTGCTATTACCAGTGTTTTGTACTATTCAGAGCTAAATTTAGAATGCCTATTAAATTCCAGTTCAGTTCCTGAATTTGTATTGAATTTGAATTCTTAACAGGAAAAAGGAAATCATAAGTTTGTCAATACAGCTTTGCATGTTGGCTTGACAAAAAATTGTTATGAGAAAAAACAATCTTGTGGATTTATTTTGGTAAGCAAGCCTAAGGACCAGAATATCATTCACATTTCCTATTAGACCAATAATCAACCACCCAGAAGACCCTAGCAACGTCATAGCAACATTCTGGCAACCAGGCAAGGCACCATTAGCATTGTGAAAGTGAATTTTGCATGGGCGACCACTATTTTTGCAAAAAAATAAAAAAATATAGTTTAATAAATAATTCTGACATTGAAACTAGGTTCACAGGTTAACACGTCCCCTACAACCTTATAATCCTCAG
Organism: Ambastaia sidthimunki; assembly: GCA_036877625.1. Taxonomy (NCBI): domain Eukaryota; kingdom Metazoa; phylum Chordata; class Actinopteri; order Cypriniformes; family Botiidae; genus Ambastaia; species Ambastaia sidthimunki. Next base: position 10,746 of record JAZGTK010006636.1, on the reverse strand, counting down.
GTCAATGCATTCCCAGTTCTCAACCAAGTTAAAGATAACTGACATTCCCTTTACAAGGGGCAGAAAACATGAAACTTTGATGGGGTTGTTGGTATTGTGATGAGGAACCAGGAACACTTCAGCTCATGAGAAACTTTGAAATCCTGAAGGTTGTGGTCGTAATGACCTCAGTTAGCACTGGGCTCTACCTCAACCTACGAGAATGGGGTGGGACTATTTGTTTGTCTGACCAATGACAGATGGAGGTTTGGTTTGAAACATTGAGAGTTTGAAACATTCATTATTTTTGCAGTTCTTGTTTGATGCTGCTGATGCCACAGACATGACACACTTCATTTTTTATAGTTCTCTTCTTAAAAAGCACGTCATTTGCTAGTCATGTGTTTAGCCACATGAGAATGTCTAAGTGGACAATATTCTGTGCCTAAGAAGCAACAGTGATATCGGTTTGCTGCATGTGGTGGCACACATAGACTGGCTGTGCAGTAGATTTGGCAACAGCTGGATGATACAAGGGCTTTCCTCAACAGTACAGTGATATTCCCAAAGGATAAGACAATGGATACAGGACAAGCCAGTGGCTGAACAGAGAGTACCACTTCCTGTTTAGGACAGGAAGGGCTACCGCTATTCTATCTTATCATTGATAGCACAGGCGGTCCGGTGAGACAAGGGTACAGCATAGAACGGAAGACAGTTTTAATTCTGTGCTTAAATGAAAACCCCTTGGAAAACTGGGAAACTCTAGTGGCTTTAGAGATAGTGACTCTAGTGACTTTACAAATCTTTAATGCTCTAGAAACAGAATTGACAAAAAAAATGTTCATATGAGTTAAAACAAAACTTGGCAAAATTGTCAAATTCCAAAAAAAAGTCCAGCTTATGGTATGATATTCACCTACTGACTACTGCAGCAAAAACTGGCAGCAATCATTACAATAGCTTCTCTGTTTAAAGTTCAAAACTAAAGACTTCAACATATTACATATGTTTACTTCCTATTTTCGATGTTAAAATGGGCATATCACATAGACAGATGCACAAAAGCACACAGCTAATGAGGTTTTGGGGAAACAGACGTCTGCAGACTGTGGGACTAACGCATCACAAGGCCGGCCACAAGGCCACTTCCTCATGGATGTGAAAAGAGGGCATTTCCTCTCAAATCTCCATGATTTGCTTGCCATGCCCACAAAACCATCAGACCCTTCAGCAGACCCTCAATGACTCTCATCATTTATTTTTAATCAAGAATCTAGACTGAGGTCTGAAAGTTTATTTAAAGTCATTACAACAAACTTCTACCTATAAATTGACACAGGCATGTCACCGTTCTGTTTTCTTTATAGTCAGCAACTATTAAAAGTAAGGTTAAAATGGCTTCCCAGGCTGATGCTATAGGAGAAGCTATAAAATTGCACAAACAAGATTTTTTCTGTAGCTCTTCAGTAAACCATATGAGAAGCCAGGAATCAATACACAATCAATACTTCTTGAACCTATAGTGTAACATCACGAATGTCTTTAATTTTTAAAGAACCCTCAAGCACCAACTGTAAAAAAATGGCCTTTTGAAAAGAAGCAAAAGATCGCCAATGGATCATTGAAGAACTTTTTATTTTTTTTTACAGTATACTTAGAGCAGACATTTAATCATCTTCCACCCACCCCAAAACACGCACATACCATCCCTTCCCATCATTTTCCTCCCCCTTTCCACTTCCTGAACCCTAAACATTGTAAACTTCATGCAGTACAGCTCTTTAAACCCACTAAGAATTCCCAATCCCTTTTCCAACATTTACAAACATTTTTACTTTTCACCTTTTTAAGTCATGAGAGTGTTATTTGTAGACTGACACAGATGCACATATGCAGTTTGACTCACTTCGGCTATGGGTGGGTCTGTTTCCAATTTTCTCACCCCTCCACCCATAAAAAGAAAAGTTACCTCCAAAAACAACAAAACAAGTGAAGAAAATGGCTTGCATTCTGCTAAAAGTTTTCTTCCTTCAAAAACACACACACATATCGAGGCAGCATACAAAAGCCGCTCTCCCTGCAACTACTAAACGCTTATCAGCACTTTCCTTCCCCTCTGCGCGAGAGCGTGGGAGCACGGAGTCACAGAAACCTGCACCCGCAAACAACAGGAGGAAGCCAGTAATCTGAGTCGAGGCACTCCTAATGATTCCAGAGAGAGAAGGGAAGAAGGACAGCCTGAGAAAAGACCGTCTGTATTGCACAGAGATGAAAATGAAATTAAATCAAGACCAGAAGAAACTTCAGAATAAAGTTTTGTGGACCAGAAGCAAGCTCATCATCGGGGAGACTCTGTGATGCTTCTTGTCAAACGCAACGATGGCCATTAAATGTGACTGAAAAGAGATGAAAAGGGAGATAGATCTTAAAACACACACTCACCAGCAAGTAGAGCATACATCCAGTGTGTAGGGCTTTACAATGCCATAATCAAAGAGCCAATTAATGAGGGTGTTTCACGATGTCCAGCCAGCGCAGTCAATGTCCGCAACAAAAGACACAAAGTGGAGGAGCAGGAATTACGACCCTCTTACTGAAACAGCCTCTTTTTTTTCTCTGTGTGGTCAGAGAGCGCTCAGTTACAAAAACTAGCAATGTGTCTTAGCAGTAACAACTTGTTTGAGGATTCCCCAAATGTCTGAAGCTGCAAGCGGAGGAAGAAAAGGAGAGGAAAGAGAGTGTGAGAGTGAGTGTGTGTGTTTGGTGCTGAAGGGAGGGCTTGGGGGGGTTAGTGGAGGTGGGAGGCACATGCTCTAAGGAGAACGAAGCCGTCTACACCAGACAATAGCAGGAAACTGAACATCAGTAGCTAAATAGCAAACAGTAAAATTATTAGAAAGTACCACAAATAACTATAACAGAAACAGTAAAATTCTGATTATTTTTTGCAACTATTTAAATGTAAGAATTTTGTTTTTTGACTTCTTTTAATGTGTGTTTGAATTATTAGGGCAGTATTTTGTTTCAACCCTGTATTATTTTTCTTTTGTTCGTGGCACATAAAAGGAATGTCCAGGCAGAATGTCCAAGCTTAAGTTTGTCATACAATGAAAGTGGAAGATGAATCACTTGATGAATCAAGCTCCAACAAAAACATAAATTCACATGACTTCCCCTCTATATTCAAATACATGTGGGAAAACAAACTGAAATTCAATTCACATTTCAATTCACATTTATTTGTATAGCAATGCATGCCATTTTAAAGCTGCTTTACAGAAAATGATTAAAAGTTGTATATTATCAGACAAGCGTGTTAACAATGGTGATTTTAGAATTGTACAGGTCTAACATGGTATAGATTATGCAGTTGGATTATATTGTGTATGCATTTAAGCAGAAGTAATGATCATTCCATGTCCTCACAGGTGGGTGTCATCTCTACCCAGTGTTGGGTCATCTGAAGTCATTTTAAGATGCTGGATCCATACTGGTGCTGGCATGATCCATAGATATCTGGAGATCTCAGGGTAGAAACAAGAGGCAAATAGAGAATAATTAGCATAGCTTCCATTAGCATAACTGGGATCGGTTCCAGTAATTGTCCACTGTAAAGTTCATCAGTGGCAACAAACCTTGTGTGACCAATCTGACAATGTCATCTTTTAATAGAACATAAGCACCATACATTCATACATACATACATACAATGTATACAGTAGATATTCTTTATGCATGAAATACCTGGATGATCCACTGCTTTTGAAAGAATGTATATTATACTGTACAACAGACCACAGTAAATGTAAAAAACTATCCACAATAAGTAAATTTTGTTATTGGTTTATTTTATTATCAATGTGAACAGGTTTTTATTAGTAAATAAGATGTGTACAGTGACCTGTGCCAGTTTAAACAAAACAATCCACAAAGTGTGTGTATATGTCTGGCTGTTTGTTTCTTTGTATGAATGTGTATTTCTGTTTGTACATATAGAATAACAATGAAACTAATTTCCTGTGAGAAGGTCTTTAGGTCACAGTCTCAACACTACAAAACACTTTATTATTAAAAGGTCTGATTGCAAACACAACGGAACACATTTCACCACCCTAATTCAATTTCAGAGGTCTCAGAGGGGTGAAGACGGTAGGACTTAACTGACAGCCTCTACAGACACAACCTATTTTTTCTCATTTTTACACAACACACTAACACATAATTATAGAAACATAAAGAAACAATATAATCTAAAACAGTAATGATGTATAAGATTATTAGACTACAACTTTTCTTTGTTCATAAAACTTTTTAAAAGTTTATGAAAGGTTTACTAATGATTGTCTGGTGACCCTTTGAGGTGTATTTTAAAAGTGTAATAAATATAAAAATATAACAATGATCTTGTTTTTGTATTTAACCCAGTTAACAGTTACCCACACAGACATGCTATATTCTACAGAATGCCCACTGACCTTTACTTTTTAATCTAAACTTGTATGTTGCACAAGTACAGAGACAAACAAGCTACTAACTTAACTGAACTTTATTCTTTCCCAATTTTTATGGACATATTTACTCATAAGCAGCCTTAAAACCTGTGAAAATCATGGTATCATGATCAGGACTCATTTTGTGTCACATTTAACTAATAGCAACGATTGACCACTTCATGTAATGCATTTATTCTGCAATTATTGTTATATACATCTCTTGATCTATGTATTGTTATAAAGACATTTAATACATTGTAATAACAAGATTAATAGTCATGTCAACATACTCTAGTGCATGTGGACCTTCAAGGAAGATTTAAAGTGAACACACAGCTGTTAAATATTGCATAAATGCAAGGGGGCCTCAAAAAGCATACGAGTTTCATTTTCGGCCATTGAAAACAACAACATGCGTCATTATGAATGGCATGGCAAAAAGGGAGAATGTGGTTATCATTAAAATGACTAAACACATAGACGAGTGCTCTCCAGAGGCCAGGATACAAACACACACACAGAAATACACATACAGACACAAAACGAGGACAGGCAGACAGACACACAGACACACACACACACACACACAGACGCTTTGAGGAGAAAATTCTTTGGATGGTTCCTCTCTAAATGTATTAGAGAAACTTGCTGTTTTAATATTGGCTAATATAAAACACACAGTATTGATTAAAATTTAGAAGCACGGCTTGATACATATGCTTCTACTCACAGTGTGCAATCACTGACCTGCCAAACAAACCCTTTTTTTTAATAATCTTATTGAATCAAAAAAGTCAAGCATCACCACTATTGTGAATACTTAGGGTTAGGGGATTGAACAAACACCTAACTCTAAGTTTTACCTTTCAGTGTATAGGGTTCATAAACTGACTTTGAAAACCATCTCTGGAGACCAGAATATCACAGACACTTTGAGACAGGCCCTTTTGATTTGGACCCGTAAACAGCCACCTAACAACAATCCAGAACAGCCTAGCAATCTCACAGCATTGCCCTAACAACCACTGGGACCTCTATGCCATCACATTTAAACAACTTAGCAACCTCAAAGTTATGCCTTGGCAACCACCAACTACACCCTAGGTTTGATTTTGTATGGACAAGCACCACACACATTTTCTTTAGGAAAAGTTTGGTTTTTACATAACACATTCTAACTTCTTCCATATTTAGTTATTTTATGTAAATGCTCTGAAACCAAACCCAGTATGTATTACAATTTGGAGTTTTTGATTGCAAAAACTGCTTAAAACTATGAACATGCTACATGCGTGCATTGTATATTGGTGTCAAGCCCAGAATTTGTTTCGCCTTCCAAAATCCTGCTAGTGGCAAACAAATTTAAAACATCTACCAAACCAAAACCACAATGACCCGCTGGCTTGGTCACCTACATATCAGTCTATAAATGTTTTCCCTAAAGAGGTCACTCAGTCGTTTCGGCACATTTCCAAGAAGTTAAAAAAGTCCAGCAACATGCAAACAATGCTGGGACTTTTTCTAGGTCGATGTACATCCTACAACCAACAATTTTATACCCATTTTGTTTTGTTTGTGAATTATCTGATGCTTCCCTTTCCTGCAATTCACCAAAACACGTTTAACAATGAGATGGACAGACACAGAGACGAGTTAGGAGGAGAGTTAGAAAAGAGGAAGATAGACACAGAGCAAGAGAGTCAGAAATAGATATGAAACAATGTAATTGGGACAGTGGGTCGCATACTTTGGGAACATGTTAGAGTATTGTGTTTCTTGTTATACTGATTGTTACTTTTTATGGAAAGTCTACTTTGTTTTGCTTTTACTTTTAAAGGGTTTATCTACCTGACACAGTCTGTCAGAAACTATACGAAAAATAAATGCAAAAAGGAATCACAATAATTTTTTACATTTTGGATAAAATTATTTTTATATTTTTTTGTTGCTGTGCACAACCAATGGAAAACAAAAACATTCCATAACTAAAAATATGTATTGTGTTCTGTATGTCACGAACAATACAGTTCTCAGTTCTTGAGTTTCTGTATGTTTTTTGGAGATTTAAAAAAAAGCTATTGGTTCTTCAAACCGGTGTAATGGTTCTTTAAAGCACCAGTACATAGATCATTCCTAAATAACTAGGAAATTAAAATGATTTTTTAAATCTTTGTTTTACTTTACTTTACCTTGTACCTATAAGTGTGATAATATTTGTAAGGAATGTGAGAAAAGAAGCAAGCCTGAAAGCCTGGAGGAGCAATTAGACCAGAATAAAGTTTGAAAGACCAGTAACCAAACTGCCCTCTGTCTGTGTGGTCTGGTTCTTGGAACAACTCTGACAAGCAACTGACTCGGTTCTAGTGAATGGCAGATCCAACACAACTGTAATGTTATCCTTCAGCTTAACACACAAGCCCACTGAGGGAGACAAACAGATGCTCTGCCTTCCCGGCCAAAAGCCTCCCAGGGGACGACAGAGATGCTACGTGCAGTTGAGCCCATTAAAAAAAATTCCACCATAGCTGACCATTGTCACGGGCGAGCCAGGCTCTCTCACCTCACAACCACAGTGTGCACCTTCACCGGAGTTCTGATTACACACACCTTCACGCACTGTCTGATCTCACTTCAAGCAACGGACTCATGAACGCCACACGGTTACTTCCCTGTGGTTTCTCCCTCGTCTCCTGCATCAATTCCTCTCCATTTACTAGTGGATTATACTCTCACCCCATCTACAAATCAACTACAAGTCATCTACTCACCCGCTCTCTCGACTCACCTGAACTCTCACCTACGTCACCGAGGTAAATATCCCTGTAAATATAACGGACAAATTCATTCATCCACTTTTACCAAGCTAGTTATTTAACATACCATTGCCATAATACCCACCTGATTCATTGAATTCAACTGCTGTAATAAACCTGTTGAGACTTACCATCTTTGTCTGAGTCGATCCATTACAACCATGAGGGAAACTGCCTCCATATAGGATTTCATTGTGATTAGCTGATTAGCTTATTTACCTCTGGTTGGAGAGATTTTAAAATATTAATATTTATTTTTGGACCTTTATTAATTTTACCTACTAGCACAAATAATCAACATGCATTATATAAACAAACAAGAAAATGTTTTTTTTTTTTTTTAAACCTTTGATTAAAATATACTTTTATGTTTCAGGCTATGATCAAGCTACCAGGATATAATGATAATATAAATACTAAATCAAGTCCTAAATCAAATGTAAATTATTTTCCATTGAATATTTAGTTTCACTGAGAAATATGTCACATGGATTTTAATTCATGAAAATCTAATTTCATCCACATTTTGGTAAATACCTAAAGTCTACCAAGTTTATTAACGGGCAGTTGTAAGTTAAACTTAAATGTAAGTTTATCAAGGGATACGTTTTAGGCACATTCATTGAAGTTAGAAAAAATGTTGACACTTTTTGACCCTTCCAATGCTAAAATAACCAGAATGACTCCACAGAGAACCAGGGTCAGTGAAACAGCTCCCTTATCCAGCTAACTAAATTTCTACAGACAAAACAGACTACTGTATAGGAGAAGTATTAAGCTCTGATTGGTCACAAGTTCTTATATCTTTACTTACTGTATTGTGGATTGGGAATATACAGAGAAGCCATTTCCCCACCCAATTTTGGCAGCACCACAGAGCCAAAAAATAAATAAACTGAGGAGAAGCAGCAGAAATCTTTAACAGCGTGAGTTTGAAGGCCAGTGGGCGTCTTAAAGGAAACATGCAGCTCATATAAGAACCCCAAATCCCATCTGTTTTTTGTAGGTCACCATTACATCATGGACTTTATGGAAAAGACTCAGAAATACTTTTCATCCTGACCTATTTTAGATAGTGACACACCTTTTGTTGAATACCGAACTGTTTTCTCACAGTGCCCGTCAAAGAAATGCCAATCTTAAGTTTCATTTTCAAAACTTAATGTGACAAATGCAAACAGATCCACCAACTTTCTATAGTCATTTTTAGCTCGGTGAATAATCAGAACGCAATAAACAGAAACAAAATAGTAATTAATTTTTGTGAAAATGATTTGTTAAACCATAGTTTCTTTTTGATAAACCATTTTTACATGAAAGTGTGACATATTTCCAAGATAACTGAACACCACTCGTTAAATGAATTACATGCTGGTCGTACATGCATACAACTGATCATTTGACAACCATATTACTATTTCAAACTTTTATGATTCAATTGCATATTATTCACATACTTTATCACATACTGCAAAAATAGTATGCAAAGCAATATACAACATATACCACACAATATGCAGAAAGCAGTATGTTAGCATTCCATTCAGAACACAGAAATTTAGAACTGCGCAGAACACAGCCAATCAGCACTCCTGAAGAGTAACCCTCAGCAAATAAAAATGAGTTTGGGGTATCATTGGTGATTAAATAAACTCAGAAATTATCAATTAGAGGCTAACAGAGGAAGTGGTAAGAGTGTTTGTAGTTCACACACTCAGTTCTCCAGGCAAGAGAGTGACTCATTTGAAACATTGCATACCTCTACATCCTCATTAGTTTCCAGGTATTTATTGCTTTAGGATGTTTATTGATGCTGTAGGTTCTCTAAATATTTTCTTTGTTTCAGTGCTTGCTCTGCATGACTGAACGTGGATGGACTCCCCTCTGATTATGTTTATCCTTGATGATTAAGAGACATTTCATGACAATTACTTTAGCCCCAGAGACATAATGAGCTAGCCATGAGTTAACCCTTTAGCTCGATGAGGTTAGACATTTCAGTTCATTTTGAAACTCAATGCTACCACAAATTTGATGAAAGAAAGTGAGATTTATAAAAAGCACAGTATATATGGGACTATTCTTGTTGCAAAAATAGCTTTTGGTTGTGTCATGAAACTTTTCACCTCAAAAAAGCTGTACAATTGAATTGTTTTTGTCTATCTCTCTTGGGGTTGCCCTGACAGCCTCTAATGAATGGCTCCCTATTGGCTGGTCTGGGGTTAAGGACTGACATTGGCCTCAGTAGGAACTGAGCGGGGGAGAGGTCATTCTGCTCTCCTGTCCTCTGAGTACTGCTAAACTACACCACATGCTAAATTCTTTCTCTCTGTCCCACACACACACACACACAGACACACACTCACACTCATGTAGACATATGTGGTTTATGAGGACTGTCCATAGACATAATGGTTTTCAACCTGTACAAACTGTATATTCTATCTCTTAACCTTACCCCTAAACCTAACCCTCACAGGCATTTTTTAATGAAACAAAATATCACCATTTAGTATGTGTTTTTTAAGCGATATGGTTCATAAGGACACAGGAAATGTCCCTATAAACTGTCAGAATTTTTACAATTAAAAAAAACTTTGTTTTATATATTGACTTTACAAATGAGGACAAATTCCACAAGGAGGTTTTGCTCACTTTTGGGTACAAATTTGTCCCCAATATATGGTTAAGTAAACCCCTCAACACACACACAATGCTCACATGTTCTCTTATAAGCCTTGTGGTTCTGTATGATGTGACCTGTGTTATAGTCTGAATCACACAAAACCAGTTTAAACGTCCTATTTTACACCAAAATCAAATGAACAATGAACTGCATTGCATAGAAAACACAGAAAAAACAGCACAGCACATATTATAGGTAGTTTTAAATAACTTTGTTTTGTTTTATTTGAAGCTTTGGAATGGGGTTGACCTGATATGCTTTTGTGATAATTAGTCTTTCTTTAAATTATCTGGATCCAAAGAATTATCTGTACTGTCCTGCAGTGACAATGTGATGTCTTTATCAGAAACATGCCTGAATTCTAAAAGGGCAAAGCTCAGAGGAACCAGAACTATCCACATACTCCCTTTCTCCCCTGCCCACCCCCCCCACCCCCCCTGTCAGTGCAGCTGTTTCTCTTAATCATGATCTTTAATTCCTCTCAAATCCTGCTTATGCTAAACTCTCTCTCTCTCTTTCTTTCCTCTCTCTCTCCCTCTTTCTTTCCTCTCTCTCTCTCTCCCTCTTTTTGTATGTGAGAGTGAAATTCTCTTGTAATTGCTCATAAAGAATCTAAGCATTTTTTCCTCACTTACTGTCACTCACTTTTCATGTTAAAATACTTCTATGCAAGCCTAATATACAGAGACAACTATAAGCAAGCAATTACTTGGTTGATTTTCCAGAAGAGTGTAAACACTGCGGCTCTGTGGCGCCATCAAAACTTTGCTCT
>JAZGTK010006635.1:0-20536 GCA_036877625.1 Ambastaia sidthimunki | reverse complement strand
CGGGTCTGAAATCACGCACAGCCGAGGACATCACGGCCCGCACACCGTAACCAATCCCACTATTGCGAAGGCTTCCTTATTAATATTCCTTATACGAGCCGATGCCATTGGACGGTAACAGCATAACGTCATCATTACCTAATTAATATTCACCAACTATGAGAATGTAACCAATCATCGCTGTCGTTAGCTCATTAATATTCAGAAGCGAGGCTTTCGTCATTGAAAGGTTACGGAGCGACACGAACCAAATAATGGTGATAAAAGGAGCCTTTTAATAGCAGGATGGGTAATTTTCGTAGCGGTAATTTTGCGTTACTTACCCAGCATGATCGGGCTGAGCTGTCGCGCCATTCCCCGCGACAGATCGTAAATAAAGAGCCGCACTGCAAACGCCGCGTCGCGCTGGTTCATGTCTCTCACGATCGCCACACAAATTTACTTCCGGTGCTTCTCAAATATTGCGGCAATATATAATTTCACAATCAATGGCATCAAATCCTTTCATGAAAAAACAGGGGAAAGTTATTCAAAATGCCGGCAAGATAAAGCGGTTCTGTGTCTGTGAGCCGCCAATGAAGAAACGCGTCAATTAAACGGCACAACAGCGCCACCTGTTGTACAGTCAAATCATTACATTAAAGAAATTAAATAACGGGACATTTATGGCTGGATGTCTGTAAATTGTCTTTATAAAAACATCATAGTCATTTGTTCATCTATTTTTATCGCCACATAAAATTGCTACTATTTAAGAAAGTGCATTAACATATAACATTTTTTTATTTAATGACACTGTTTTGCAGCCCCAGTTTGACATAAATCTTGTTATTCTGTTGTTATCTCTGTTTATTCATCTCTGATATTAGTTTTAACTAAACTAGCATCTAAACTATTTATTTCCAAGCTTTCAGACTGATGTATCATCCATCGATCTGTCTGTGTGAAGACGATTATTCATATCCTTAAAAACAGAAATATTTCAATATATAAACTAATAATGTTTCAATACAAACACTTTTGTTTTATTGTGCAAACGTTAAGACAAAGAAAAACAGCAGTCAAAGAAAACGATACGTTCATGAATGAATGTAATGTGTACCGTCACATTCACCTAATTACAGTTTCCCACTTTTCCCCCTTTATCCTGTCAGGATTAAACAGTCTATGGGCTGTTTTTAATACGGTACATGTGTTAGATCACAACAATACTGATGGAGGATCAAATGAACGGCAGTGTATTAAAGAAAGGAAGAGGAGAGAGGTGGAACTTTTTGAGGCTGGAATTCTCTGGAACTCTGTGGCGCTTTCCGTGGAATTCTGCTGGCGCAGATTCCGGGCAGGAATAATTATCCGTCTTTATCAGCAGTACATCCTACTTCCCGGAAATGTTTTTATTACGCACTTTCGTCATGTTTTGGTTATAGTTTCTTGAGAACGGCACACGGGGCTTCAGCCTCTGCAATGAACCGTAAACGATACTTACGTTCAGCTCAGGAGTGACTCATGCGCCTTCATCGCGCAGGGAAAGGCCACCTTTTCCCGTCTATCGTTCCCATTTCTTGGCAAAACTAGCTCGGTGCGCGCGCGAGCTCCCGCGGCTGCCCGTGCGCGGCGCAATAGGGACGGACGGAGAAGTGGGCGGGCGGGCGCGCGGTCGCGAGGAGCGTGCACGCGCTGAGTTGAGCCAGTGCGTACATGTGTCGCAGATTTTAAAACTCCAGAAAGAGCTGGAAACATCCGCGGGCACAGCACAGCAACCAGAGGACCCCAAGACCCAGACGCGCTCTCCGGATAAACGCGCAATAGTTACCCGACATTTCATCTCCAAACAGGAGCGCAGAGCCCGAACTCCACTCGCGTCCTCCGCGCTGGATGATCTCATGAACATGGAGCTGTCATCCATCGGAGAGCAAGTGTTTGCTGTGGAGTCCATAACGAAGAAGAGGATAAGAAAGGTGAACAATGTTTCCAATGCAGAAAAACGCGCTTCGTTCGCATATTAAACGCGCTTCACTTTCTCTTTAGACGTGATGAAGTGCGGGGACAGTTTTCCTCTGTTTTCACTTTTGGAATGAGTCACTAGTGAAAAACACTGAACTTGCGTCACGTTTGCAAACTTTTTCATTGCACGACTTGTTTTTTCGCATGCAAACTATTGCATTGCGGATCAGTCGCGTTTATTTGCGCGTTTTCTCTGAAGTTTGTGAATTCAGGCAGGCGTCGCTTGAATCGCGAGCGGAGGGATGGAGGGGGTGTGTGAGAGCGACGCGCGTATCACCGGCCGCGTCGTTGACGCTCGTTTGCCTCGGAAAATTGCTGCGTTTAGTGGCTGCGCAGTTTGTTTACACGCGCTCAGGGTCAATAGCAGAAGATGCGCGCAACACCTGCGCAGATGTCAAAATAATCATCGCACCAGAATAAACAAATGAAAACATAATAAACGGCAATAAAAAAAAATAGATAATGTTCATTAATAGATCACGAGCGAGCAAGTGTCTCTCTGGTAGGTGTTTGTTTCATTCATGCATTATTTTAATATTGTGTGAAGCGTGTTATAACGCCAGATGTTGACTGATGTTGTAGGTTACAGTGAGATGTTGCAGTTTACAGTAAGAGATGTTGCAATGTACAGTAAGAGATTTTGACTGATGTTGTATTGTACAGTAAGAGATTTTGTATTGTACAGTAAGAGATGTTGGCTGATGTTGCATTGTACAGTAAGAGATTTTGCATTGTACAGTAAGAGATGTTGCATTGTACAGTAAGAGATGTTGCATTGTACAGTAAGAGATGTTGGCTGATGTTGCAGTGTACAGTAAGAGATGTTGCATCGTACAGTAAGAGGTGTTGGCTGATGTTGCAGTGTACAGTAAGCTGGTGATGTTGAGGATGACTAACATCATGACTAACACATGACTAACACTGCATGTGCACGCGGTTTCGTTTCTGCGCTCGGGCATGAGGGGGGAAAGACCGTCGCTGCTCCACACGTTGCTCAACGCGAGTTGTTTACGCGTTTCCGTGGCCCCGCCCATTCCGTGAACGTCCCTCGCGAGCTCACCCCTGCATGACGTCACGCGCCGCGTTTCTCTGAACGTTCACCCTCTCAAAACACTCACTTCTTAAAGAGACACACGGTCTTTCCAAACTGCGTTATGACAGTCACGTTTGTCTTCCTCTGAACTGTTAAAGCTGCAATCCGTAACTTTCCTCCCTCTGTCGCCATCTCTGTTTCAAACATAACGTCGCGGGTTACTGCACGTACTTTTCTTTACGTGTTGACGTCAGATGATGCCAAACTCACATTTCCCGGGAAATCGAACCGACAGCTCACATTATAAATCATTATTATAAACTAATGAGATATTGAGTTTTGAACACTGATCTGTCGTGTACTTGCTCAATAACTGTTAACCAAAAAAGTTACACATTGCAGCTTTAAAGTGAAACTAATTCTTCCTTTCGCTTTCATTTTAGGGAAATGTGGAATATCTGCTGAAGTGGCAAGGATGGTCCCCTAAGTAAGTCAGAAAAATATAGAAGATGCTCAGTGGTCTTAAAACAATAACTCTTACAGATATACAGGTAAAACTTGCAAATAGCAGGTCCTACTTAATACAACATGAGACGCAATAAGAAAAACTTTTGTATATAGAAACTGAAACCTGTTTCATTACTCTAGATTGTAAAATAATGCAGATAAAAAGTAATCTGTGCTTGAAACTGTTTTAGCTGTGTGCTGGTCCAATGATCTGATTGGGACTGTCTGTGTGACCGTCAGGTACAGCACCTGGGAGCCGGAGGACAACATACTGGACCCTCGGCTTGTGCTCGCCTACGAGGAGCGGTAAGTCAGTCTGTTGCCTACGAATGAGAAAATGATGAGAATGTCTTCTTTACATTTCTGTCTCTTTCTGTCAGAGAGGAGAGGGAGAGGGCACTGGCTTATAAGAGGAGAGGCTTGAGACCTCGCCAGGTTGTCTTGCGGGTATGAGTCGTGTCTTTATATTTTATTTTGTATGTATCAGTTTTAATGATGTTTGATGATTACAATGATTTGATGCATGACCTGTGCACTATTTTTACAACTATATTACATTTATGTGTTTAGCAGTAACTTACCGTGCATTGAAATTATACATTTGATAAAGTATGTTTCTTCCCTGTGACTCGAACCCGTAACCGTTGCGTTGCTCTACCAATTAAATTACAGAAAAACTAAATGCACTTTCAGCGTATTATAAAAAAAAAAAAGAGTAGCCAAGACATCCTGCTCTCAGTAACTCATTCTGTGTTCATTAAAACAAACTCTGATGGTTTGAAATGACATGAGAGTGAGTAAATGATGACAAAATATACTTTTCCTTTAAGATCCGTTGTATTAAAGTGTCCCAGAACTGATACAGTGATTCCAGAATCTGGGAATGTGCCGTTTTATCTGTGTTCGTCCGTTATTGACTTCAGTGTCCAAATTTGGCCCAGAATCCACAGGGAGCCGTACTTGACTCCTTCCTCCTGATCTGACCCACAACAATTCTCTAAGCAGAACAGTGAGGTCTTCCAGAACAGCAAGATGTTTCTAAAACACGTTAGCATTCCAGAAACAATATAAAACAGCAAACAGTAGCATGAACAATATTTGCAGCCACTAATAAACATAAACCTCAACCCCAACAGAACATCTCCTCAATGGACTTACGGAGTGCCCACAAGATTCTAGAAAAGCCCACCCCTAGAATCCGTCTGTCACTCACTCGTTCTGTGGGAACCGAACTGGACCAGAACGGCCGGCGCTGCAGAGGGCGTTTGGGCTTCCGTCTCAAAGAGACACGCAAACACAGGCAGTGCAGGTCCAAACTCAGCGTTGAGATGAAGCCATTCTACCATCCATTAAAAAACCTGGTTCCTTCCAAAGAATCTGGAGAGAAAGAGTGGGATGAAGAGGAGCAGGAGAATAGGAGGAAGAAGATGACACAAGATGAGGAACACACAGCAGAAGTGCACCAGGACATTCCAAGTGGTAGGTGTTTTCTGGCATCGCTATGGTGACTGTTGCTAAGATACTCTTTTTGTAGCATATTCAGAGGTCATCAGGGCCATTGTGAAAAATATTGTCAGGAAAAGTCCACATTGCCTTTTCTAAATCAGAGACGACTGGTGGTTTTGTAACTTATGAATGTACTTACCTTCTTAAAAGAATAATTGATCCAAAAACTAGCTTGAAGCAAAACTGAATATCACTATATCAAACTCTCCAATCTCCATTCACTTCCATTGTATAGAAAAGAGAAACAGATAGAGATAAACAAAAACATCTTAAAGACATGAAGGGTATAAATAAATGACTTTCGGACGAACAATACATTATTCTGTGTTCTGAGTGTCTATTGCTTTCTCTCAGGTCAAGAGTTGTCTGAGGGGTACAGCTCTTCAACAGAACAAGAGTCTGCCATCAACATCAGGAAAACCCAGAACTGCTCTTCCAGTTTGGACTGTGGTGAGAAACCGAGCGAGGACACATGCCCTGTGACAGGTCCGGTTTTAGAGGCAACAGATGGATCTGAAAACAGTACAGTCACAAAAACACAAAATAATGAGTCAGTCACAAACACTGCGGAAAGAGACGACTCTGTACGGGTATTGCATGACAAAACAAACACTGACCAATCACAACAAAACAGGCCCATGTCAGAAACTAAACAGGAAAGTGTACTTGTACAAAACAGGCCTTCTGTTATTGAGGTACATTTAAGTGCAAGATGTGGACAGGAAGAGGTAAGAGAAACAGGTCAGTTAGACAGTTCAGAGGCCAACGAAAAGAAAGCGATGGATGTTGAGGTCACAACAGAATGCACATTAATTCCAACTGACCAATCACAGGCTCCCTCCACTGCCGCAATGCATCCTGGGAAGGTCACTGTGACTAAGGTGACGGTTAATTCCGTGACCGTGACCTTTAAAGAGGCCTTGAGCGCAGAAGGGTTTTTTGGTGGCCACGGGTTTGAGGTGTAAGTTTGAACAAAGAAACACGAGACCATTACACTAGATTTATGTAAATGTAGTCAGGACCAAGTGACTTCTGAACAAAACAGTTCGCAGTAGTAAAGCAGACATTGTTTGTCCAAGCAAGGTAAGGACACGTAAAAGGTTTTTTATAAGTTTGTCCTTGTGTCATTGTAGTCGAGTAACCGTTGAAGGACGCCATTTCTGATTATATTCAGTGATGCTGTAAATGAAGACTTCAAAAGCATGTAACAAATTTCCATTTCTGTGCCACAACTTTCCCATCAGCAGTTATTGCACCAACACTGAGAAGAAAGAAACATTTCTAAGTCCTGTTTTATTGCCTCTCGTCCTGTGACCAACCAGGAGGGAATGGAAAGGCCACTTGGCTTTGTTTTCAGAAACTCTCCTGAGCTCTCGTCACTCTGTTCCGAGGCCTTTGTGCATTTTTAAAGAGACAGTATTGGTTTACGTTCACAGCAGACGCTTTTGTAGGGTAGAACCTGTTCGTCTCAACACACGTGTGTTAGGTGTTGCTTAAGCATGGCAGAAACCAGCCGAGATTAAATGACATGTTTTGGTTCTGGTAATAGTTGGCTTGTCAGATTTGTTGTTACACACCCTCTTGCTTGTATTTACAGGAAATAAAATGGAGAAAACAGTGTGGGTGACTTCTCATTTGTTCACAACAATGACATCATTTAGAGAAGCTAACAATAAAATAAATGATCAATCTACAGGTTTTAACCACTGGAACTGTAAAATACCGCAACACTAAAAAATAACTTACAACAAAGTAACTTTTGGTCACTTTTCTAATAATAATAATAATAATAATACATTTATTTGCTATTAAGGGCCAAATGATTCTGATGAGCCTGTTAGGGTTTATTTTGGTGGGAAGATCAGCTAAATGTTCATTATCCAGCAGCTCTTTATGAAGCTTAAGGACAGACAAAAGATTATTTTCTTAAGTTTCATCGACTTGAAAAGTTCAATCTTCATCAACACACGTTTCCTTCATCAGCTCGTTCTTCTCTGTGATGAGCAGAAGCAGGTAAATTGCCAAACAATCCTTCAAAACTGATGAAATCTGCTGTAATAAACCCACTTTTAACAGACCATCACTGCCAGCCTCAAAGCGAATTCTTGTACAACCGTCAAACTTCTTTGTGAAAAGCTCCATTTCAGCAGGTGATCTTCACTGTTTTATCACCTCCGGATCATTTGCAAAGTAACAGATTTCTGATCATCGGACTGAACGTCACGCGGTAATGACAGCTGGCTGATGAGTCAACTATGACCAGCCTAACAGCCCTTATAATCACACATTTATAAACCCAAGAGCACGTCACTGTCAAAATAACTCTTTTACATGCATAAATTTGGCATTTGACACTTTTATCCAAAGTGACTTTAAGTGCAATAACAATATGCAGTTTATCAGTTTTGCATGTTACTCTGTAGGCAAGACCAAGCAGTTTTTAGTTATAAATAACATTTTAAATACATTTCAGAAAAGCATCACAACAAAAGATGAAAAAAATTAAATTTGTTATCTTCATTTTATTAAAAAAAATTGAAGTCCACAGTTTGTGTTTCCTTTGTACAGTACAAAATATTCAAATGAAACTCCCACAGTTCAGAGCAAAAGGAAATTCTGGAAGTGAAGGAAAATTAGGAGCAGAACTGGAGAGAAAAGTATGGAAACGGAAAATGTGGCACGCTCCCCTTTTCCGACGTTTCACTGTCATGAAGTTCAAACGTGAAACGCTGCAAAATTGGCAAAGAGCAGAAAAACTTAAACTACATCTGACACACACACAACACACACACAACATTCTCTCACACCTGTACAGACACACCTGCACTATTCAGGAAGTCTTTAAAGGATACACACACACACATTTTGATGGCAGGTGCATGAACTTCCAAAAACATGTCCTGTTTCAATAGGAGTGATGTCCAATGGTGGACAATTCCAACATGACATGAAATCAAGTCCACTGGGCAGCAGAGCACACAAACCAACACTGTCATTTATACACAATAACCTACATTTCCAGCTTCTGTGAAGAAAAAACTCCCCGTTTTATTAGGTGTTAACAAAAATATACTCTGTGTGAACTGTAGCAGTCTCTGGAAACACACAAACAAAAATCCTGAATCATAATGACAAATAAAAAAGGCAGAATAAATAAAATGCAAAACACAAAATGTACAAGAAAGATATGCCAGACTTTCAGATAATTACAATAACATCACAACATTTGAAATGTCCCACATCACTCTGTAAAACGCAACAGAGACAATACGTGATGAAACGATATATAAAAAAAGTCCTTAATCATTTGCGATTTAGTTTTATACCACTTTTAAAATCTTAAAAAATATCTCTTGAAAAAGGAAAGTACTTCCCTGGACCTGACATCGAAAATATTACTTGTGGTTTGTTTTCCAAGGCTGAGAAACAACCCTTTCTTTGTACACAACTGGCATAAAAACATGACTTCTGACACACCCCTCAGACTTTAATATTTGTTCTCTCTCACAGGAGGGTCCATTTTCGATTCATTTATACTGAAAACCACTAAATTCATCCCTGTAGTATAAAAAAAAGCTAACACTGTTTCTGGTAAGGTTTTGTAAATTTTGTAATGACTATATGATGTCCAACGGGTTATGATTCATGGTAATGCCAAGGTCCTGTCCACTAGGGGGCAGCATATCATTTGCTCCTGGTCCATGGAGTCCTGCCATGCCACTGAGCTGAGACAGCATGGCATTCTGATCTGCATTAAATGCGCCCGGGTCTTTAGAGTTGTGTTGTGACTGTTGGTGAGGTGGAGGGGGTGGAGCCATGCCTGAGTGGTGCTGCTGAAGGTGGCTGGGATGCGGAGAACCGGTTTGGGTTTGAGGTGAGATGTGGTGGGGCGAGGGCTGCGGTTGCAAGCGTGGGGACGGACTCGAGCGCGGCGGCTGGGACTGAGGTCTCGGGGAGGGCTGAGGGGAACAGACCTGATTGCTGAGAGAGGACGAAAGCTGCTGGCCCTGCATGTGTGGCGACTGAGACATCTGCTGTTGTGGGCTCATAGAGCTGTTCTGCGTTGCAGGTGAGGTGCCACTGAGATGCTGGTGTTGAAGCAGTCGCTGATGCAACGCCTGCTGCAACAATGCCTGCGATGTCTGAGGGCCTGGGCCTATCTGTGTGGGCTGCGGACCTCCTCCAGGACCCACGTCTGAACCTTGGGACGCCAGATTCTGCTGCTGCTGTTGCATCTGTAGTTGGTGTTGCTGTTGCAGCCTCTGTTGAAGGACAGCTGCAGCCTGCTGTTGTGCAGCGTTGCCTGGGAAATTCTGCTGCGGGCCAGGCTGCACTCCTCTCAATGGCTGGCCTCCTTGCATGTTACCCTGCTGACCCATGTAACCTTGCTGCTGTTGAAATGCAGTATGATTAGACATCTGTTGTTGTTGTTGCTGCTGCTGGAGTTGCAACTGCTGTTGTCTTCTCATGACTAGTTCTCTGAACTGTGGATTCATGTTGGCCATGTTTGGAGCCCCCTGGCCCTGCATTCCTTGTTGCTGCTGCTGCTGCTGTAATGCAGTGACTTGCTGTTGCTGCAGCTGTTGTTGTTGCAATGGGGGCCGCTGTTGCATTTGCTGCTGTTGGAGCTGAGATAATTGGGTCTGCATAGTAACACCTTGTCCAAGGTTCATGCCAGACTGAGGCACCCCAGTATTGACACCCACTGGTTGGCCTCCCATAGATCCTGGCCCTCCTTGTGGTCCTGCAGGGCCACCTGTGTATTTGTGAACTCTTTGCTTAATAAACGCTGCCATTAGTTGTGGGTTTGATCGAAGAATGTTGAGTACTTGCTGCTGTTGGAGAGGAGAGCTGGGAGATCGTAGGGTTCTCAGTAGTTCTTGAAGGGCTCCCTGGGGCAGATTGCCACCAGCTGCCCCACTCGCTATACCACTCTGCAGACCAGCCTGCACCATATTCATCAAGGCATTTCTATTTGGCATTTGTAGTTGCTGTTGCTGCATTTGTTGCGGTGGCTGTTGCTGCAGCTGTTGTTGGGGCTGCATTGCAACCATTCCTGGCTGACCCATTATGGCAGGTCTCTGCTGGGGTGCCATTCCTTGCCCCGCCCACTGTTGCTGCTGTGGCTGAGGCTGAAGCGATGGGTTCATTCTCTGCTGTTGCAGCTGCATTTGTGGTGGCATCTGACCTTGCACACCTGCCTGTTGAGGCTGCTGCTGCATGGGTCCAGCTGCCAACATCATTCCCTGAGGTCCCTGCTGCTGCTGTTCTATCTGCGCCCTGTTTACTGACGTCTGTGCCTGCTGGGCTAACCCTTGTGCCCCCACCATGCCCATACCAGTGTGGGCTACTCCCATCTGCCCCTGCGGCTGCTGATGGTGTGGGTGCTGCTGCATCATGCCAGCTTGCGAAGCTTGTCGTTGCAGCAGCTGAACATGCCTCATCTTTCGCTGTGCATCTGCCACTTGCTGGATCTTCATGGCTATCTCCACAGCAGCAGGTGGAGGACCTGTGGGCTGCTGCTGTTGTTGTTGGGACATAGGTGCTGTGCTTGGGTTGCTAGGGAGCTGAGGAGGCGTCGCAGGCCCAAGGACTGGTTTACCCTGGGACTGTGGACTTGGAGAGGGACCTGTAGAATGGGGACCATACTGAGTGTGAGGATGTGGAAGCTGTCCTGTTTGTTGCTGAGGAACCATTTGCTGTTGCGGTGAGGTCAATGCCCCACTTGCACCTTGCATCTGCTGAAATTGGTGGTGGGCAGGATGCTGTTGAGGTTGCTGGGGCTGAGCTGGGACTCCACCCACACCAGGCTGGGGCATAGATGCATGGTTGGGCGTCAGCTGCGTGGGTGTTTGAGGGGTTGCAGGCTGTGTTCCGACAGACGTTGGTGTGCTTGGACCAGTGGTCCCATTGTTTCCTGGTGAAGGAAGACCTCCAGGAGGCCCACCTCCACATGGTGGCTGCCCTGCTCGCTGCATCGTGGCCATACGTCGTCGCAGCATCTGCGCTTGCTGAAGCCTGTGTTGCAACTGCTGCTGACGAAGCTTGTGCTTGATGTTAAGACAGAAGGGCACGGGACACTTGTTTTCCTGACAGTGTTTGGCATGATAGCAGCATAAAGCAATGAGCTGTTTGCAGATCGGACAGCCGCCGTTGGTCTTGCGCTTGCAGCCCTTAGTGTGTTGCACCACTCTCTTCATCTTCTGGCAGGACGGCAGAGAACAGTTGGCGTTGCGGCACTGACAGGCATGCACCAGCGACTGAATGCAGCGCTGGATGCTGAGACGTCTCGAGTCGCCAGGGTTCTGAGTGGAGGCTGCAGCTTGATTGTTGCTCTCGTCGTCAAGACCCAGACCAAGTTTCTCCATCTTGTGCTCATGCCCCTTAGTGTTGTAGCAGGTGATGCAGAGATCATAATCCTACAAAACAAAAGAATCATTTTAAAGTTTAGTTTTACGTAACATTTAACACTGAAGTCCCAACAATGCATGATTTGAATTCAAATTAGGATTGCAAAATTCTGGGAATTTTCAGGAATGTATGGAAATTTTGGCACACAGAAAGTGAAATCGTTTATATTTGTTTGCATATGATACAGTTTGTAAAAATTACCCCAAATTTACAATGAATTCCTGTTAATTCCCGTAATATTCCAATTTAGAATATTCCCAAAACTTCAGCACATTCCAGCTGGCATGACTTCTTACCTCACAAACAGTACAGTGGAACCGTGTCTCCACGTGGTGCTTGCATTCGTTGCAGGTGTAGACGAAGCGGTCCTGGCTCTGATTGTGTAGTTCCACCAGCATACACATGGAGCTCCACTTGGCCCGCCGTAACGAACTGAATTCGAGGTGCTTGTCCCGCGCGAGCGTCAGGAAAGCGTCTCGCCCGTCCATTAGGTCACAGGCCATCAGGGGGTCAAGGTCCAAAATGGGCGGAAGGGAATTGGCGGTGGGGCCGGCGATAAGACGGATGACGAAGAAGACCTGGAAATCAAGCAGAGTGATGATGTTTGAGAGGCTGGGCCAAGCGTTTGTATTACCAAGACTTTAAAGACGTCTGGAAGCAACGCACCTCTTTGTGTTTGTCCATGGTGGCGTAGAGTTTCTGGGAGAGATCATTGGAGACATTTGGCATTCCTGGTTTCTTTTTATTGGCTCGGCTTAAGCTGCTCTTGTTCTTGCTAGTTTTCTTGCTGTTCTTCTTTTTGGCATTTTTACTGTCGCCACTAGTCGCCTAAACGGTCAAGAAAACAGCAATGAAGCATTAAAGCAGCTGAATTTTACCAACCAGTCAAATGCAACACAAGAAAATCGTCTGAAACAACCAAGGAAGTGTCCAAAATTTGGAAAAATGACTTAGTTGGTGAAGAAATGTTTAGACACAGAATAGAAACTCATCATTCCAAACGATTTCCCATAACAGCACAAAACCATCACAAGACCATCACAAAACCATCACAAGACGACGCTTACATCAGTGCTTTCACTAGAGGTGCTGTTCTCCTCTCTCTTCCTCTCCTCCTCCTCCTGTTCCAGCTCTTTAATGCTCTCCTCCAAAACATTCGGCCAAAAATCACCTTCAAAATATGGAAGCTCCTTCGCGCTGGTCAGCCGGTCCTCTGTCGCCTGCTTAAAAATGTCCTGTGTGAGAAAGAGAACATGCTAACGTTAGCAACAACAGTTAAACATGTAGGTCAACATTCAATTCTCTAAACTACATTTAGCAACTTCATTTTGTGACTTCGTCTGGAAATAAATGAAATATTAATGCTTATATTTGCAATAATTTGGCTGTCAACATACAATTAAGCAACATTACAGATATCAAAATTATTTTAATGCACTTTTATTTTCCCATTTCAGTTTCCTAAAGAAACATTTCTTTCTGTGGAAAGACTAATTAGACTAATTCTGGTCTCTTGTAAAAGTCACTGTAATGCTCTAACGGTGAGTGAAGTTTAAACTTCAGAAGAAGACTAAGAGAAGACTAAGATCAGTACCTTGTAGTCGTGCACAATTCTCTCAGCTACTGCTTTATCCAGCATCTTCTTGTACCACTCCTGCAAGCGTTTGGGTTTGGGAATCTTCTGATCTGACGGATGGCAGTGGAAGATATAATCGTCACCTTCACTCGGCGGACAAGCCCAGATGTGGCCCATGACAAAGCCCATTTTTTTAACATACTCCAAATATCCAATGAGGATCTCGTGATAGACTCCCGTCCTCAGGTGACGGGGCTGGAAAAAGTGCACGCTGTCAAGATACGAGATGTACACACGCCTGCAAGAGAGTCAACCACTAGTTAGTTTCTCTAACAACTGTCATACAGTCCACACACAGCTAACACATTTCAGATTGTAAGAATGTTTCAAACAAAAACGTTAAAAAAAAATGTTATTTTGAAAGTTCTAGGAACGTTAAAACATCTAGTTTTTTACATGTTGTATTAACATTATTTCTTGGTTATAAGAAGATTATTCAAACTTTTTAAACATCCCACTAACTTTACAACGTTTTTGATAAGTATGATATATAATGTATAATATATAACCTTCTAATAATGTTACTTCAAGATCGTTTTTGATAAATTTGAGAAAACTGAGAACGTTCCTTGTTAGTTGGGAATCATGTGAGAGATTCTCTACTGTATGTTCTTGTAAGTGTGTGATTGCTCATGATTTTCCTAACCTCTGATTGGGTGGAGGACAGTCGGATCCGTATTCCTGCACATGCATTCCAAAGAAACACACGTCTGTCCCATCAATGTCCTCAAACGCAAACAGAGCTTTAGTCCTGTACGGAAACGACTCCGACATCTCGCCACTGTCTACAAACCTGCAAAACATCAGTCAGATTTATACTGGTGTTCATTACAGACAGACTGACATTTAATATTATTATTACTGATACTGACACAAACACAGCCCTCCATTCACTGCTCCACCCTCAAAATAACACACGCTATGCAACACAGAAAAATGACTAACAGCTGGTGGACACGCCCCCATTTCTGATTGGCTACGAGAGTGTTATGTTGGTGTGTGGATCGGTCCAATCTACTTTGTTTTTTCCTCTTTTTACACAACCAGGACTGTAAGCAGTTTAATTTCAACAAACACAGGACATACATCTTCACAAACCTGTTTTATTAGAGGTGTTTATTAGGCATTTTATGCACCTGCCAGTTCTGGACCCAAAATTAAAACCGTTTAAGAAAAAAACTATCACTCCATCAAGCTGTAGTGTGCATTAAAGTAATAATTTTTTTTTAAATATGAAAGCATGAGTATTTATTCCTAACCATGTCAGACTCAAAGACTCACCCATAACTGCACTTATCAGTATAATACACACATCTGCAGGTAGTTAGTTAGGCTAGTTAGCATTAGTTAGGATATTGCGATGCATCTTTGGAGAATCCTGCGTGACTCTCACCTGGACTTCATGCCGGGTTTGACCTCCACCATCTTATCCGAGACGTGCACCACACGGACGGTGACATCACCGCTGTCCGGCTGATTCTGCCGCTTCAGGAAGTCGTTCACTCGCGTCTCCAGGAAGTTTCCCAGCTTCGTCTGAGGAAGTCCTACAGTCAGGAAACAAGTGACATCATTCAAGGAAGTTCTAGCAGTTTAAACTAAACATAAATTAGTATAAATTAGTATAAAAATACAACAGGAATATTGACACTCAATGTTTGATGTTACATGCTTTTGTTTGAAATATACTCACTGTAATACTTCATTTGAATCAGCTGCAGGAGTCTATGGTCAAATATTTTAATATAATAATAATATATGTATAATTCAGTCATCTCAGACAGTTGATATTAACTGTGCTGGTTTAATATCTCATATTACTTCATATTCTCTCAGCTAATTATTTTATTATGAAGAAAGTTGATGCCAAATGAACAAACAAATGCACAAATATTGATGAAGTAACTGCACACATAACAGGATATTGTTCAGTCAGGCGGTTATCACAGAATAAACCCCACAAGAGTCTCTGTTTCACACAGATGTGCTGTTTGCTGCCTCAGTCTTTATGATGCTGAAATCATTTGATATTAATGCTCATGTATGTTCTTCAGACACATTGAGACGATCATTTACTTACTCTTGGCAGCAAATTTATTCTCTCTCCGTGTGGCGTTGGCTTTTTTCAGACAGCCGTCACACACAAATCTGGGTGATAAAGAACAGAACTGTCAGATTTCTGGATATGCTGATAACTTTATTTTACAGATACTGAATGACAGATTAGCCATAAAATCAACTATACAATTGATTTTAGGAAACTTGTAAATAAAACATAATAAAGTGGGCAAACAACATTTCCCAAAGGTTAAGCACTGTACACTGACTATTTGTTGATGAAAGATGTTGACTTTTATTGAGTTTCAAGCTCAGTTATGGACAGTGTGGAAGTGAAACTAGCTCACCCCGTCGGCCATATTGTTTCATTGTGCAGGACGCAGATCTGATGCATTTTTCGACCGCAGTCCGAACATTCCACCAGCCTGAGGAACAGCAGAAAACATTCAGACAACGTAAATAAAATCCACGATGTGACTAAAGACGTCAGAGGCAGCAAACTGAGATGACACAGATGGTTTGTTTGTTTAGATCAGTAAGTGGAAGACGTGAACATACAATTCAGGGTCCAGCGTGTCGTTCTTCTTTCTCTGAAACTGATCTTTGTTGATGGACCTGAGAGAAGAAAATGAGGGACAGAAACAGAGCAGGACGCCCAATCGAACGGGTCATGAAAATCATTGGATATACTGATGCCGTTATAAGTTTACAGTGAGGAAAAGCAACGTTAACGTAACGTTTAGACGTGTTACTCACGTTTGAGGCTGTGTAGGATCGTCTCCCAGGGAAACGTTCTCGCCCTGGATTTCGTTGAAACACTTCTCACAGAAGTGGTACCTGCCAGCAAGAAGCCCATATTTGCGTGAACTACACCATTCGCCAAGAGCACAGCCAATCACAGTGAGGGCACGCGGAAGCAGCCACCAATCAGGGCAGGGCAGGCCAGGGACAGGCACACAGGAGAAGGCAGGTTCGTCGCCGGGAGCAGCCAATCACGAAGCGGGATTTTTGTGCGGGCAGATTGATTGGTCGCGCGCAAATTTTGGAGCGGATGATTGGTCACATCAAAGCGGGCCAATGCAGACATCACAAGCGTTAAAAAGGGGGGAGAGAA
The DNA here is from genome assembly GCA_036877625.1 of Ambastaia sidthimunki. Lineage (NCBI taxonomy): Eukaryota > Metazoa > Chordata > Actinopteri > Cypriniformes > Botiidae > Ambastaia > Ambastaia sidthimunki. The sequence continues at coordinate 4,270 of JAZGTK010006635.1, read as the reverse complement.
GGGGACGGGGGGAGGGCAGAATGAATATTTTAAGTGTGAGAAACAAAATTGTTATGAGGGAAAAGAGCGACATGATGGAAAGTTTGACGAGTGGATGAAGAATTAAAATAAAACCAAGAGAAAGTAGCAAGAAGCCAAAGCAAAGCACCGGTGATTTCCCTCACTGAGCTCTACAGGCTGGATTTTACCCACAATCCTCAGCGGCAGTGAGGGATCTCAACCGAGTAAACGAGTGGATGTGGAAGAACAGAAGCAACGGAGACCCATCATCCATTCAGTTCACTTTAAAGAGGGTCTTACCACTAAAACAAAACGTGACAAATGAACAGTTAGTACAACCTGAAGTTGGCAGCAGGAACTTTGTAAAAGTCACTTTGGATAAAAGCATCTGCTAAATGAATAAATGTAAAAGTCTTTGCCAATTGTTTGTTTCAAGAGTTATTTTTTCCTACTAACTACATCAATACCTAAATTAAACACATTTTTGGACAATTAACATGTGACACTATGTACTTAAGCACTCGTTTTTGGTAATCCTTATATCAACTATCTTAACTAGTTTTTACTTTGCATTTAACTGTGAAAATTTGGCAAATCTTGTCAACTAAAGGAAAAAAATGTTATTAGCACTTTGTCGTTTTGTGTTCATGGCCACCAACTGAGGATTGAACCTGACAATAAAGTTAATCGTACAAACAAAACAAAAACAAGACAGATTTTGAAGCATCTGACACAGACCCTCTTTAAAATGGCTGTCTGAAAATCACAAAGAGCAGAAATATGAAACGTGGTCCGTTTTACCACCAAAAGTCAAATCAACAGGCCTGAAACTCAACAGCACCCCTGATGTGGACACACGAGCTCACAGCCATACAGCCTTTACATTATAAATAAAGCCCACACCACACAAATAATGTAGAGATATTTACTTACCTGACTCAGGACATATACATACACGATGTATACAGTGTTTAAATGTGTGTGTGTGTTTGATACTGACCTGTTCTGATAACTGAAGTATGCTGCATCTCGAGGGATGGTACACAACTGTTTGCCATAGCAACACAGAGTCTGAGGAGAAAACTCCAACTGAAAGACAGAAAACAGGGTGAAAATAAGGGAGGTTGATTAAAGATGGACAGATGTATCTTATTCCTGAGAAAATAATCATTTTAAACAATAGTCATCACACACTTTACATCACAAACAGCCACAATAAAACCTGTGACAACAGCAATAGTTAAAAAAACAATAATAATATATTTGTATAGATTTATAGATAGTCAGTTCTTTTCACAATGTTGCATTGTAGCAAAACAGCTTTACGTTCTTAAAAAAACACAGAAAAAATATAAAATATAACAGCTGAATACAACTGTAATATTGAACTATAGATATATAAAATATGTATATATAAAAAGATACATAGGTAGGTTTATATAGGTACATTTACAGTTGTTTAAGCATTCCACATTATACTAGAATTATGAAAGAATTGTAAGAACAAATTCGAGCTTAAACACCTTCATGTTTTTGTTAGTCAGCATTCAATGGACTTTAAAGGCCTCATTTTTTAATACATATGATTAATTAACATTTATTCATTTGACAGACGCTTTTATCCAAAGCAATTTACAGTGAAATTAAGTTATAAATTTTTATCAGGACTTGTGTTCCCTGGGATGGAACCCACAACCTTTGCGCTGCTAACACAATGCTCTACCAGTTGAGCTACAGGAACACAAACGAATGAACGAATGAATTGTGTCATTAATGAGATATTTAACTCACCTTTCTTCCGCAGCAGTAGCCCAGTTCCTGCATCACAGGGTCAATTTCCTGCTCAAACACCTCTGCCAGTTTGGAGCAGTATTTATACACGCGTGACGTCTTGCGGTTGTACAGCCAGGCGTTATTAAACATCAGCCACACGTCGTCCACGTACTGCCAGGGCTCCTGGTACTGACCCGTGTCCAGCTTACGCTTGATAGTGGACAGATCCATGGGGTTCTTCACTATATCAAAGTAGTCCTGGATCAGACCGTCCAATCACAGCAGGAGGAGGAGGTCACGTGACCATCGGGTTGAAGGAAGACGGCGAGACGATGGTGAGAATCGGGGGAGAGAAGAAGGTGCAGGGGGACAATGTTGAGCGCTGTAGGAAAGGTTCACATGCACAAACAGAGAAAAACCGTAACAGACTCCCAGTGCCTCACTCAAAGCTGTACCCTTCATCTCCATCCACACACACATCAAACCATCAAACATCTACTGAGGAACCACCATGAGCAGAAACATCTCCATCTCAGAACAGTGTGACTCTCACACCAACCGTCAGCCCAGAAAATAACATTGGGAATAAAAAAATCAAGTGATTTTTTACATTAGGATGATTAAACACACAATTTTGGGTTAGTTTGGTATCTGAAAGGCAACAGGGATGTATTTTGCTGAATAACTGAAGTGAAAGAGCTCGTGAGGTTGTCAGGGTTGAGGGTTTAGGGTACAGTACGCTGAGCTGAGAGCGTGTCGGCTGATATCTTCACACAAACATTCAAATACATTTACAGCACAGAAGCGACTGAACTGGACGCTGATAGTTCAAACTTTACACGAGTCTCCGGCCACAGGCGTCGACCCCACAGTATTCAGCTTGTGTGTGTCTGAACTGTAGCTTACTGAGCTCATATAACTACCAGCAAAACATTTTAAGCAAATTAGCTGGAGGGTCCTGACGAGCTACAAGGTTTTGGCTCATATTAGAAAGTTGATATTTAGCTGCAAACTGGTTTTTAAACTGTCTGTTAAACTCACAGAACATTTATGAGGATTGTGACTTCATCTGTCTTCACAAAACCATATTAGTCCTTTAAGAGGGTCACGCATCATACGATGGGGTCTACGCCAATGTCAGACAGACAGAGGTGATTTAAACAAACATACACTGATCTGAGATCAGTCAAGAGAGCTGTAAAATACATCAGTGTTAATGAATCCAGGAGCAGATAAACAGCTCTGATCAGAGTCTGTTGTTTGGCTTTAGTCGTCTGAAATTCAGTCTCATCCACATTTCAATTTGAGTTGAAGGGAAAGTTCACTCAAAAATGAGTCTTCTATCATTGACTCACTCTCATGATATTTCAAACCTGTAGGACTTTTATCTTTTGAGGAACACAGAAGATGATATTTTGATAACCAAACAACAGTGGCACCCATTGACTTCCATTGTATGGACACAAAACCACTGAGACATTTCTCAAAATATCTTCTTTTGTGTTCCTCAGAAGATAAAAGTCATACAGGTTTGAAATGACATGAGGGACAGTAAATGATGGAAGACTCATTTTTGGGTGAACTATGAATCTACTCAAGATCAGTAACTGCTCCAAAACTAGCAAGAAATCTGAATATTTCATCCATTAAACTGTGAGTCAGAAAACTCTGTTTCTAATGTTTGCTTGTCACACCTCAAACACAGTCAGAGCCTCATTCAACCAAACTAGATACCAAAATAACCAGTTAGTATAACAATCAGCACCAATCGTTTGTCACTGAAATCTTTAATAAAAGACAAAGATACAGTGATAAACACTTGATCAGTCAGTCATATATAATCTGTGGTTCTGGTTATGTGATAATCTGGTTGGTTGTGACTCTGGGGTTAAATAATGACAGCTAAGCTTAGCAAGAAGCTTTTATGAGGCAAACTGAAACATTTTAAACCGGCTTAAAAACAAAAGTGTGATGCTAACAGCTAATGTTTGCTGATGATGAGTGACACAAGTTCAAGCTGATGAAAAAAGTGATTATAAAATAAGACATCAGACTGTAAGATCCGTTTCCTTAACAACTTCCTTTAAGATTTAAAAGTTACAAAACAAATTAATATACAAAACTCATTGAACATTTCACTATCTTAGAATGATACGGTTCTATCTGCGTTTTGATCAGTTTTGAGATATTGAGGTTTAAAGATTTTGCTTTGCATTGTAAATACCAAAACTGAACTTTTTGGTATATTAGAGTAAGAATATGTCAATAACTCAATTTTGACAAAAATGTCAGATAGAAGCTTATAATTGTAAGGCAGTGACATTTTAATGAGTGTTTTAGTGTGTTAGACACAACTGAAATAAGTCTGAAGGACCATCTGATGAGACTTAATGAAACGATAAACAGATGCTCACAGCCTGACGCCTTATTCACAAACTCCAGTGACAGAAACACTACAGGACAAACCCTGTAACATCTCCCTCACCACAACAACACA
>JAZGTK010006634.1:0-20539 GCA_036877625.1 Ambastaia sidthimunki | reverse complement strand
CTCCAGGGGCCAAAAACACCCACTGCAATCCCGCAGCGAGCTGGATGCAAGTAATGCCGCGCATACCCTGCGTTTCCTCTGCTGTCTCGATTTTATCCATCAGATCGTTGGAGCTCCACTTGGTGATCTCCTTGGCAAACATTTCATCATTGTCAGAAAAGTCCTCTGTGGAACGAGGAAACAGCTCTTAAACAACAGATAACCGGAAGCACCTTTAAAACTGAGAATCAAAGCATCTCAAAGACTGAGCCGATCATTACCGTGAGCATCAAAGAACTCGTCATCGGTGCTGTCCTCCGAGTCTCTAGCGATGCTCTGCATGCGCCACTCTGAAATACTGCGTCGTGATGGACTTCCTGCATGACACGCAAGACAAAGAATGAATCATGACAGTCAGATCGTTCTTACAATGCAGTACGTTTCATGTTCCCATCATTCTATCATGTTTAATACAGTTACAGAAATCAGAGAAGATCAACATTAACGTTCAAACAAAACAAGCTGACAAACTGCATCACATTACACACGTCAGGAAGGACTTGGTTTGTTGGACTGGAATTAACGTGAACTCACCACCTCTCTTGGAGGAACGTGAGGATCTGGAGGAGGTGGACCACTGTTTGGTCAGCTCTCCTCGTGCCTGCAGAGTGTCTGTCGTACTTCTTGCTGTGCTGTCTGTGTTGATGGAGCTGATGGTCTCTTTGGCTTCCGGCTCTTTCTCAGGGCTGGTGACAGTGCCGTCGTTCTCGCCGCCCTCTTCGCTGCAGCTGTACTTCTGAGCCAGGGCCAGCTGTGTTTCCCGCTCCAGCTGTCGGATGTCCTCCATGGTCAGACCGTACCACTCGTCCTGCCAGCACCAGGCCTGCCGATGGGCTCGAACCATCACCTTCCTCAGCCCTGACAGAAGAACAACACTGAGCTTCACTTCACAGTAGCACGAGCAGGAGACAGTTAATCTTTGCCTACTTAAAAGCTGTACTGTCTGATACTGTAATGCAAAGCCCAGAGTTTTCTCAGCCAATTTTAATAGTTGTGACATTCACAAAAACAATAAAAAAATCATTTAGACTCAAAAACATTTTGCCAATGAAACTCACAATGATGCGTCTGATCAGAAACATCTGAAGTTTGGGTCATTTCCTCATGCAGTACTGATTAAGATGCTGTTAACTAATTCCTCCTTCCATAACAATAAAACGAACAGAAAATAGTTTTTACAGCAGCCAAAAAACAGTGAGAAAAAGACGTGATATCAGCCAAAGTAAAGAAAGAGTTTTGTACACAAGGAACGGCTCAGAAATAACCTAAATAAACAGCCTGATATCAGTAATGAACGGGATAAAGCGAACAGCGTGAGGAGAAAATGAATTCTATTGATTTCACTGCATCAGTAAGTTCAGATTAATGTCCTCCTGACACCTGCTGTTCACCCACATTCAACAATAACAGCCCGCAGAGCTGCAGTTAACATGCAACGCATGCAACAGATGACGTGCTTTATACTCATACATAAAACTATGAATGTTTATACTCACCCACGTCGTGAATGAAGCGTTCAATCTTTGACTGCATGCCCCAGTAACGAAACTCCACTTTGCACAACTTGTAAGCACACATGACGGGCATGTTTCCCACATTGCTGTTGATTTCTGCTATCCAGTCGTCAGTCAGGGGCCCCCGCTGGGTTTTTACTGACTTGTAGAGTTTGGGGTCTTCCTCAGCGAGATACTCATGAGGAGCGACGAACTCTTTCACAATGTCAATGGGATCTGTGGAAGACATTTGCTTTCATTTGTGATTACAGGTTTAAGGGGGTCAGGGCACGAATGGTGAGCGATTAATGAATGACAAATAAATTTATTACAAGATCTCCTTGACAATTTCATGTTATATTCTAGAAGTAATAACATGAACCTTGATTTTTCCAGTGCAGTAAGACATGATTTATCTCTTATGCCTCATAATGACTCTTTTTCTAAAGATTGAAAACCTAGAAGCATCAGTAAATAGAAACAACTGGTACAGAATTATTTTGATGGGATCTGCCGTTACCCACAACAGGTTGTAATGACAGCACACAGCCTGTAGGGGTCTCTGCCGCACAGTAATGGGGACACAGTGTCAGCCTGGATCAGTGATGTAACAGCATGCACTGGTGGTTTCTTCCCCTGCAGTGTTTGCATCTCTGTCTCAGAGTGCAGCAGGGCTTTTGTGTCACAGCACACAGTCCTTCAATGTCACTGCCTGCAAATATTGCATCATGCAGCGGTGCAGGGGGTGGAACTGACCTACATCTCGCTGCCGTTTCTCAGCTGAGGACAGGCTGAAGACGTCGCTCTGGGTCCCTGTGTCTGGTCTGTAGTACGTCTCAATGTCAATGGAAAACTTTTCAACGAAAGGACACGTGTAGCTGCAGGACATGCGAGGAGAGATTAATGTTGACGTCATTTCATAAATAGATAAAAATTACTTTAGTGTTTCTTGGTATTTTGAATGACATGCGTCAGTGAATCTACTGCAATAAAATGTAATAAGATTTAACAACAGAGAAGCAAAAATGATGCATTGTAACTGTGAGAGAGCTGTGTTGTGTTATGAGCTGCAGGACGCTCACCGTGTGCGGGTGTATGGATAGGCGTTCCAGGACTCCTCCTCCACACGAAGGGCAGCTTTGGGTAAGATGGAACGGAACCAGCTGGGGATGTGCTGGCCGATGTGATACACCTTCTGAGTGTACTGACCCGATCCTCCAGGCCCGTCTGTATAGGGTCTGTTCTCCATGATCTCCACCCCGCTGCCCTCGCCCTCACTCTCCTCACGGCTCTTCTTCTGCAGGTCAAGGGTCAAAGGTTAAGGGTTATACACGTTTAGGGTCATATATTTGATGTCATTAATAATTAGGGCAGACGGCATCATCAGGTTTTTAAAAGACAGTAAAAGTGTAAAAGTGCAGTTTGGCCGTCGGCCGGTGAGATCACGTGCTCTGATCAGAGACGAGCCGTCTGCAGCTGCGGATGACAGGAAGTGCAGACAGACAGATGACAGACAGAGACTGTGTGTGCTGGGCTGATGATCTGCTTTAGCTCGTCTTCTCAGTGTGAAACCACCAGCATTTCATTATACTGACAGATGACATCAGCACCCGCCACAATCACTGAATTACACACACACACACACACACAACGCGCACACACACACTCACACACACACACTCACACACACACACTCACACACACACACTCACACACACACTCACACTCACACACTCACACTCACACACTCACACACACACTCACACTCACACTCACACACACACACACACACTCACACACACACACACTCACTGTTTTCCTCTCAGTATAATACTTTACTGCATCAGTGGTTCTCAGGGGTTAATAATATAAGTTGCTAAATGATGCTAGATGCAATATTTGGTACAATAATACTTTATTAAGAAAATAAACATTCCAACAAACATCTGTGTGTCAGTCTCTCTGCATCAACGTAACACTTTGATTATACGCTTTATAAACGTTTTTAAAGTAATAAAATCATTTCATGCATGGAAACTTTAACATGTTTAATGAGCAATGGAACAGTGACAATAACAATACGATAATATGTTCAGAATAATAATATGTTTTGATCGTCTCACTATCACAGCTACTGTAACTAAGAAAACTGAAGCCAGAACGGATCTGGTTTATCTGGCAGAAGTTTTTTGAACTCTATTTAATTACATATTTCTCATGGATGACTTTAATGAGAAATTATTACAGGCCTAAAAGGAGCATCCAAAAAGATTCTGTTGCCCTCCAGTTTAATTTTCACCACCCGAGATTTGCTGTTGCAATATTTGGCTATTTAGCAGAGGCTGTGTTTGGCTGTACTCTTAATTTGTGTACTCTTGTCTCTGTGGATGGAGGCAAACGCTGCCCTATATGGACGTGGATGAGGCCGGATCATGTGAGAGCTTTAACCTCGGCACGATGCACCTTCACTGCCCATCTGTGGATAACAGAAATCACAGGAGTGCAGTTGCCCAGGCAACAGGCTTGCATCATCATGACCTCTTCCTCCGTCTCCCCCTCAGACCGCAAACAAATGACTGCGGCGAAAGCCACGCGCTGCTGATGTCACCGGTAACCATGACAACCGCAGCTCAGCGATGACGCTGCAGAGGAGAGGGGCTTACCGAAGACAAAACAGCCGATACAGGCGGACGGGGATGATGTTGTGACGGAGGAAACATCCAACAGAAGCTTGAGAAATTAAAATTCCGTCTACGTATGTTACAATTCTCATGGTGTGTTTGCTAGAAACGTCAGCCTGATGTTTAAATGTTTTACTGAAGCGGTATAATTATTAACAAACTATTTACATATGGCTCACAGGAAGCTCTGATGATGCAAACAAAGTCACTGAATCATTTAAACCTCTTTACAGAAATGAACGAACTCACCAGCTATAAAATGAAACTCACAGTCACGAAACACAGAACATTGAAAGTGTAGCAACTTCATGACCAAATAACAAATGTATTAAAATCACTGCAGTGTTCAGAATGATTCACAGTGTTTCATATCTCCAGCAAACAAAATGTTTGATACATTTTATCTAAAGCGACTTACAGTGAATTCAATGTATACATATATTTATTTTTTATCAGTACTTGCATTCCCCTGGGATCAAACCCACAACCTTTGCGCTGTTAACGCAATGCTCTACCATTTAAGCTACAGGAAGAGCAAAAGTTCGCATCTCACATCGTTGTATTGAACATCTGCTGCGGATTCTGACTGCAGTTGTGGCGGATTCTGACTGCAGTTGTGGCGGATTCTGACTGCAGTTGTGGCGGATTCTGACTGCAGTTGTGGCGTGTAACATGAACTGCTTTCACTGTAATCAGGAACCGGGACATCAGCACAGGCGGGTTTAATACCAGCAGGTTGTTCTGACAACATGCCAGCATGCCAAACCGTGGGCGCAACCTCTGCGATGACACGTCAACAGATGGTGCTTAAACAACGGCCTCAGAGGTACAAAAAAACCTCAACCAACAGAAAATTGATTTTAACAAATGCAGGGACACGCACATTCTCTTCAGATGCAGGATTAGCACGCTAACATGCTAGCGTGTTGCTTTACTGCAACATTCAACCAACAGTCATACGGACGCTGTCACACTTCTCATGACTCACACTTTCAGAAATCCTCTAATTAGACTCTCATTCCCAGAAGAGTCTTTTGTGTAAGTCAACATCACTTAGGCCAGACTCTGATACTCACTGACTTGACCCAAGCGTTTAAATCAGCACCCCTGGTGCTATTAGACAGTAACGTCCAATAACGTTTAATACTCCACTGACAACAGCGCTGAGAGAGAGCCGTGTTGACAGAGTGATAATTAACCTTATAAGAGTGTTGAGAGAAAGCTGAGCATGTGGGTGGAAACCTTTCGTCTGAAGTCTAAATGTCTTCAGATCTGTGGACCTGATCATGAGCCTGAGAATCTCTCAACATGCTGCCATTCTTTAAACCTACACAAACAAACAGACATCAGCTCTGTCCCAAAACCTAGCAAGCTCTCTACATAGACAGCTGCCTTCTAAGGTCACATCCCTACACAATGACTGACCGAAATGCTACATCATGTTTGTTATTTTATATTTTTTCACTTTCAAATTTTCTTCTACATATTTTTAATAAATACTTGTTACTTGTGTCTTTTTGGCGGTTTGGGGCATCAACACAAGCGTCAAGTGTTTCCTGTCCCAGCAGCACCTGAAACTTCTCCGAAATCCTTTCTCAGGGGTCAGACGTACTCAAATATTCAGTGCGTGTGAAACTGCTGCGCTACCAAAAATAGCAGCGGATTAACTGACCTACGAGACGTGCCTCAGTCATCAACTTTCCTCCATTAAATGCACATGCAGAGCTTGACTGAAGTGTGCGTGCGGCTGTCTGTAAATCTGACCCTCAGGGTACAAAACACGTTTCAAAAAAGAAACACAAAGAAAGCTGAGGGTGAGTCTCATCTTTTGGGTAACACGCTTCACTTCACTCAGAAACGAGAAGATCTAAACCTGTTGTACTCAAGTTATTTTCATTTTATGGTAAGAATAGTTTACAAGCCCCTAACTCAGTTCTAAACCTAATGTTAAACCTAATCCTGCAATCTGATTGGTTGACAGACAGGTTGTAGCAGGAGCAACAGTGATGTTGATGCAGAACTGGTTCACCCACAGAGAAGAATCACAGACCTGAATCATGTAGAGCTGAGCGATGCGGTACTCCTCCACGCTCATGGGCATGGGGATGCGGTATTCTTTGATCAGCATGTTGAGCGGCGCTGCTGCTAATGCTCAGCTGCGTCGGGACGGCCCTTAGCTCCAGTGCATCAGAGAGGACGGGACAGGCTCAAACCTGGAGACAAACATATCAGAATATGAGCCATAAACAGAGGCCTGAAGAAACGCAGAGGTGCATGATGGGAAAGATGGCATGCAGTGACAGAAGAAATGCGTCATTTTTAAAGTGTTTTATTTGTACAGCTCTAAGTTATTTACATGTGATATTGAGAAAAAAACAGTTCCATAACAGTTTAATGTAACAAAGTGCAGTTTAGCTGTTTATAGTTGCCACAGCAACCGTGCAACTTGTCGCATTTATATAGAATTCAACTGATGAGAAAAAAATCCACCTGCTGCTGAGTCACATGACTACTGTGGAGTCACATGACATAGGGCGCAGGTCACATGACACAGGGTCATAGGTCAGAGTTCTTAAAAGAGGTCAGAAGCAACAGACATTATGTGATGACACGTCTCTGATGTCCACTGATGGTCAGTCACAGCTCACAGTGCCGGTGCATCCTGGAGTTAAACTACTTCTCTGAGCTCACAGTGAGAGTGAATGTATGAGACACACGCAGCAGGCAGAGTAAACACATGCCTCAGTAAAACACACACACCGCTTCATTGTGTGGAGGTACATCTAACCGTTCCTCAGCAAACACTGCAGATGAGTTAACTGACATTTAAAGCTGTTTTTCATAATCATGGTCAGAAAGCTTCTGAAAATTCCTCTCGCTGACAAGCGTGAGTGTTTGTATGAGGGCCAGAGGATGATCATCTGTGTGTCCAAACACACAAAACACCAACATCAGAGCACAACACAATTCAAAATCCTTTTAACGCACAACTAAAAGAAAGACTGAGGCATAAAAAAGGATTATAATATTTAACAGCATGTTAGTCAGTGTACAGCATTGGATTACAAAATAAAGAGATAATTGTTTTCTGTGACTCTGTATTTTACACCTTTAAAAACCTCAGTCCAGACATGTTGACATCATTTTTAACCATTTAATGCTTGAAACTAAGACACTGATCTTTTCCCACCCGGTCCTCCATCTTAACATGTCAAGGTGTGTTTCAGTGCCGTTCAGCTGTGACATCACCATCAACACATCACAGATACATGTGAAAATACTGCAGAATGCACAAACATTCCATTAGAGACTCAATCAAAACACTTCTGAAAACACCCATTTACCAGCATTTTAACATTTAAAGAGCACGTCTGAGACATTTACCTGTTAGATGGCACATAACACACTGTCTGTCCAAAAGATCCAATCAAACGACAGAAAACAGTCTGCCCATGTATCATTCCCAAACAGAAGCATTCTAGCATCCAACATCATCGTGCTGTTATTTATCTCCTGCTGGAAACGACACGGAATGAAAATGTCATCAAACGCTGCCGGTCAAATCATCTACGAAAGAAGGAAAAGTCTCTTCCTTTAATTTCCCTCTCACAACCTTTTTCTTTTCCTCTGTATCCATCTCTTGTGGGGCTATAAATCTCTGTTGCCATGGAAATGCAAAAGGCTGTAACAGGATTGGCTGGGTTTGTGTGATGAAAGCGGCGGAGGGACGGCCCACTGACGGCTGTGCTCGTGAACGGCCCCGACTGCTCCTGTGTGTTTGCTCATCCAGACTGACTGATGGCTATTAGATACAGTCTGAGAGAAGCTCAAGACAGGTCTGTCAGCCAGCAGCTCAAACCTCTAAACTGAACTGGGAACAGGTGTTAAAAATGACAAAATGACATCGGCCCCACAACTTATCAGTATATATACACCGATGGTTATTACTGCAGCTGCTAAAACAACGATTGCTAATATTTGTGCTTATAACTGGGGTTTGGAATTTGATTAAACCTCTAAATGTGCAGTTTTAAACTTCGGTGAGTTTATTTTACGATTCTTTACACAACAAACATGAGAGTTTTTCTTTCTCTATGTGATTATCAAACTATGATAATCATTTGAAAATTTGAACTTAATTGAGATTTAGGACTTGAAGGCTATATGTCATGATTTGTTAATGATTAAATATTTCACTTTTAGAAAGCAGTGTGTTTAACAGCATATTTGCTGGTATTGAGAATTCACTGGGATTATGAACTACTTTAATAATGATGGCAACAACAAACATCTTCTTCAACAGCCCTAAACTGTAGAGAAATTATGTGTGAACTTCACAAACAGGAAGTGTGTTGGGGACTTTGGGTTTGTCTGACATTTCACATCCTTCTAGGTGGAGAGCTACAGCCAGACCAAACGCCAGTAATACCTTCAGCAGTTTCTGCTCCGATCTCTCAGAGTCTGACACTCACACCTGCACAACAACACAAACTGCTGAAGAGAGTCAAAGGCTAATCGCTTGCCTCACACACAGCTGTTACGAAGCCTTTACAGGAGCCAGTTACGGGAAAAAAAATCACAAAACGATTTGGTTTTGAAGTCTGAGACTATGTGCATGATCGCAACATTGTGAGTATAACATGAGTTTCATAATGTGAACACCTCATGCGACTGCTGATGGGTAATGAAGAGAAACAAATAACACAACTACAGAGAAAAACACAACATGCAAAAGCAACACAACACACAAATGTGACCATATGTAGAGTCAAGCAAAAACTCAAATAAAGTCACAGCTGGAGATAAATATATGGGTGAGCATATGCAAATGCACTTTTGCAGGCTCACATCGTAAAACTTTAAACCTAAAGCAGGAAACTGTTTATCACCTGATGATTTCAGTCCTCACGCCTCGAGCTCGACTTCTGCACTGTTTTGCGGTGCAAATACCTGCTGAACAGTAAAATGCAAATCAAAACCTCATGATAAGATGGAAATGGCTGCGCGTGTGCAGAATGATGAAAGACTCAATGCAGCACAGCAGACGCTGCGCGTGATGATACAATTCCACTGGTGGTGACACCTAACAGGAACTTCTTAGAGGAACTGTGCAGAACCACAGAAGACAAACACCACCAGAACCACCAGCACCGATGCAGCTATTCTGGACAGCAGAAACACAAAGTTCACCATCAGAACCAAAGACACCAGAACAGGAAATACAGCAGCTGTGATACAAAAAAGGTGACAGAAGAATGTAAAATTATTATTACTCGAGGCCTGAGAAATCAATACTGCAGAAAGAGGTTTTAAAGAACACAAATCTTAAATACTGCATGTTTAAGGCTTCAAAAACAGCTCTAACGCTGTATATGTTAATATATGGTGAGTGTGAATAACTACATATGATGAAAAAATAAATTCACATCACGACACTCAATGTTCACTTAATATTAATAATATTAAAGAAACATTAAAATGCCATCATGTACGTCACCGGCATGAAACTCCACACGCCTGCATGTGTGTTCACACCGTATGTTCATGCAACCCGCATCCTTTACTGAGCGATCTTGTGTGAAATCTCTCTTATCCAGCTCAACCCTCTCACATGAGTCGTGAGGAAAAACAGATTACAAAACAAATCTAATGTCTTTACAAAACCTGATGGCCAAATAAAAAGCGCATTAAAATCATCGCAATATTATTCATCATGCAGCTTGATCTGATATCCACAAACCCACAGGAAATGCATCGTGAATTCTCAACATTGCTCTGATGTTTGCGGTTCAGTGTAGGCGTCGCCATTAATCAAACGCAGAGTGGGCGTGGCTTCCCAGCGCCACAAGCGGCCCAATACCATTAATGTCTGGACAGACTCCAAACACAAAGACCAGAAATATGCAGTTGTTGCTGCATTGTGGTATGACACAAGCCTCTGTTTTCCATCCACCCCAAACCCATTTGTTACCAAGATTAAGCATCTATTAAGACCAGCTGGCCGTTTCCTGATTGTTTCAATAATAACACTGTTCTGCTCTGTGGAGAAGCTACAGGCCACACACGAACCAGAAGCTGAAGAACTGATGTCACAACTCACACTGAAGCAGCAGAAACTTACTAACACAGATCCTCTCCTGAGTGTTTTGCCTTTCACAGTCTATTACTGTAAGTGTTACACACAAACACTATTAACATTTAAAGAGATGCTGACACAAGAACACAACATGGTTACAGTAACATTTGGGGAGAGTCCATTGCAACTTTACCATGTCAGAAATGCGAGGCAGGCTACGATTTCAAGATCTTTAAAAAGACATGATTGTTTAAACAACTAAAAGAACATTTAGAACAGAGATGTTTCTCCTCTTGTCGACTGCAGGAATCAGCTGTTCTAGATTCATCGTTCTGACTAATAAACAGAACTGGGGGGAAAGACGTCAATGGGGACGGCATGGGATTCGTAACTTTCTGTGAGTTATATAAAACATAAACTGAGCATATGCCCACACAGTTCTCATGCCCACACCAACACATGTCCTGCTACAGTAACATTATAACCAAGCACACGGGTATATTTAAAGTGCAGTTAGAACGATCGGCAAGAAAATCCAGCAGGAAACAGAACAGAAACATTTTGACAGATCAGTGATTGGACTCGAGCAGATGTTGAACAAGCTTCATTAAACATGATACAAATGACACACACACTTCATTTATTAATGGTCACCTGACAGATACTGTATACAGTGTCTGAAGGGCGTCTGTTACGTTCTCTCCACTGTACACCAACAACAAGAGCTGCTGCACTGCTGGTACACAGTTCCTCTGTAACATTAAAACAATATGCTTGTGTTGTAAGTTAAGGAAGTATTTCTTTAAATAGGGACTTTCAGGAGCTGACCGGAACTAACTAAAACTAATGACTTATAAAGACTAACAGGGTGGTTAGTGATATTAAAGACACATGGAAAACATATTGATTAGCAATTAAAACAATATAGGTATTGTTTATCACTTGATTAAAGCAAGGAAATAAAATGACTTACCAAAATATTAACATTATTTGATACTGTGATAAAAATATGATTTGCAATTTCACAATTTGTGAGTTTAACATATTTTCTAATATATTAATGTATAATGTATAATACACTGCATAACAGGGGTGATCCATGAACAATGTAACTTCAGTAAGATAACACAACAAGCTTCCAGGCTGATGTACACACGTGTTGTGTAGCAGTTTGTCTGGTCACTGGCACATTCACCCGCTCGCCTTGTTTGGAGGGAACAGACTTCAGTCTTTACTACGTGTCTATAAATAACAAGGTGCAACTGTGTAGTGTCACCCTGTCCTTTTCTTTTCCTCTCCTCCAGTGTGACAGTGCTTCAGTGCTGAAGTTACATCATCATGAGGCTGAACACCGTCCGACTCTCTCCTGTCAGACCTGCGGCCATCAGCAGCCGTTCTCCAGCCGCTCTCCAGCCGTTCTCCAGCCGTTCTCCAGCCGTTCTCCAGCCGTTCTCCAGCCGTTCTCCAGCCGCTCAACACTCACTCACTCTTTCAGCGACTTCAGTTTCAAAACAGACTCATCACAAACAAACCTAATTATTGGCTGGATAATTAGATACAGAGAAACGGGTTTTCATTGTGCTTGAACACCGCAAAGTATGCCGTCTCACCGGCTACAATGTGGGTTGCTACGGCAAAGGCGTGTCCTCCACACACAGAGAAAAGAACTGAGATGATAACAGACTGATGCAGAACTGTGTTCAGTGTGACTGTGTTCAGTGTGACTGTGTTCAGTGCATAACATTACACCATACATGTTTTTTAACAAACTTACTGTAAGTCCTGTCACTGTACTAATCTTCAACCAGGTTATCTCTCTGACAGCTTACTAATGTTAACAGAGTACCAGTCACCAGGACAGAGTCACAAACCAAACGCCAACTCAACCCGACCAGAACTACACAATCCTGAATGAATGAATAACTCAGTCCACATTTATCAGCTACAATATCAAACAAGATCAGTGATTTATTTCTGTTATAACCTCATTAACTATTTATGACACTGTATGAATCTCATCTAATCTCAAAAATACAGCATCTAAAATAAAACATCTTAATAACACAGCAGCACGTTCCTGCACAACAGACAACAAATCTCACCCATTAATCTTCATATGAAATCCTCTCACTGCGTTTATTATGTATTTTGGTCACGATCTGACAGCACAGGCCGTGACTCGCTGAAATGTCAGATTAAAATCACACTTTCAGAAACTCTTGCACATTTTGAGGGGGTTGTTTGTCTTACTCTGCCGGCGGGGTTTCGCTGAGAAGCGGCTCTGATCCGCGGCGCGGCGCGGCGTCTGTGTTCAGCGGCTTCAGCTCACACTCATCCCGGCTCAGCTCGAGCTGTGTCCCGCTCACTGACACGCGATTCCCCGCTGCAGCTGAGCGACACAGGAAAAGACAGGCCGGCGGTCTGATCCGTGCATCTGCCACAAACACACGAAAACACAGCCGTCCGGGATTAAAGCCCGTCCGCATGTGACACGCACACGTCAAGAGGAAGTGACCGAACCCGTGTCACCGCACACCGCATCACAGCAGCAGATCTTCCTGCTGCTTCCACCGGTCATGCGTGCGATCATATGACTGCATGAAACCTCTCACTCCTGTGTGGATCTCTTTAAACAACACCTTTATTCCTCTCTTTATTCTCCTCTATCTTTACAGAAGTTCGGTTATGTCTCATATCACTGGGTGGTCATTTGCTTCACTTTGAGGGTGTTTGGTCGCTCTCTGGTGGTCTCATGCTGTAATGCAGCACGTACACGTGAAGACAGCTGCTTGCATATAACACAGGTTACAAACTCAAAATCATTCAAATGAATAAATAATGAAATTATGAACTCACCTTTATGTTAATTAAAAATATACTTTCAGGAGCGAGAGGTTTAGCAGAAATTCCATTTTGATGAATGACACGGTGAGGGCTGTTCTAAATCCTATGGTTTAACCAACAACATAAACATTAAATTATCACTCACTATTCAGTTTGCAGTTTTAATTGTGAGACACGTATTGTAACATCCTGTGTGTGCTGCATTTCAGAAGGTCAGAGATCCACCTTTGAAAAGTTTAGTAAACAGCCGGCTGGTTTCTGTGCATGAGATTATTTTAATAAAGCCGTGTTTTGTCATCAAACACACAGTGACTGCAGGCTGGCGGGATGGGTGTGTTATCACCTGTGTTGTGTGACTGCAGTTTCCTCTTCCTGCCAGCTGTGTGTGTGTCTGTGGGCTTCACACTCACTTTTGCAGCTCTTTACTTTTTCCCTCAAGTGCAAAAAGTTAAATTACTAAATTACTTTCTCTAAGAAGTCGGCTTCCAGAAAATGAAAGAAATTTAATCTTAACCAAGTCAAGTCGACAGTAAACTGCGGTAGAATCATAACAAAATATAATAAATGCAACTAATAACAACATTTAATACACAATGAATTCATTTATTGACAGATATACAAAATTCCAGAGTGACTTTTTTTGTTCTTACATGAAAATACATTTTATTACACAAGGTAATAAAAACAAATACAAATGAATAAAATGGAAACACAATAATAATACTTTTTAAGTATTATTGTATTTTTAAAAAATTATTGTGACCAGGGAGAAAATTCGTATCCTGAGACCTGCTTCTAAAAGCACATCTAATGTAAACCTGTAAGTCAGGCAAGATTCTAATGTGGAAGTTTCTGGTGGCATGTGTTTACTTATTAATTCTTGCAGATATTATGTGGTCAAAAAACAAGGATAATGATAATAAAATATATATTAAAACTCAAATGGCAACAGTTCCAGAAGGCAGGAATTATAAATCAGAAGATTTATTTTCTGAGTCTTGTCTTTCCCCCCCAAACCACATATAAAAAACATAAACGCTGCATTTGTGATAGTTTGATTCCTCAGAGGGAAGACATGCATGAGGCTGTGTGAAAGATGTGACACAGTTCTGTTGCTGTATGGACAGAAACAGGATTTAAACGCTAGGATCTCGCGTTACGTTCTGTTTCTGAAAGACACTCCCGCACAAGTCCTCTCGCGTGAATGATGCCTTTAACACACACACACACACACACACACACACACACACACACACACACACACACACACACACACACACACACACAACACAAAACACACACAAAACACACACAAAACACACACAAAACACACAATATTAAACACCAGGGCATTACAGAAAACTAGATTTAGAAACAGAAACTTTATTGCACACAAACCTCTTTTAAGTCGTTCCATGGCACTTTTTCTCCCTGCGTATGTGGGTCTTAGTTCCTTCCCGAGTTCTTCAATAATGGCCAGAAGTTCTGCATATTTACTCTGAGGCACCTGGTTACTGTTCAGTGCCTAAACATTAGAAATAAGATATTTGAATGATTTGATATGATTTAGAAACCAATATATTTCATAAATATACATGTTCACATTTAAATGAAACATTTTAGTTAGGATGTAAGTATTATTTTTTACCTGTGGGAAGCCCAATGACGGCGTGTTTACCATGAGTAATAATGGCGGATGTGAAGGATGTGACCCGATCAGACTGGACAAAAACTGCCCTGCAGGTATTCTTCCCCACCCGACACTCTCAGCCCATTAAAACAGCATCAGGATGTCTCAGTCCAGCCCTCACTGAGAAACCACACAACACTGACCTCAGCAAGCAGAGAACTGTTCAGCCACCTGCTTCAGAAACTGGTGTTATATGATCATACATACATTTCATTGGCATGTATTCTGCATGTCTCTGCGTGACCCAGCTCCTCCTCATCTTCCTCCACTGCTTCATCTTCCTCCTTCATTCCCGCCAACCTCTGAAATCAAACAGCAGGAATGAAAGGTGAAGGGTGTCATTTCTCACCCACTGCTGTCACCAGACTCAAAAAAAGATGAAGACAGACTGCATTATTTATAATCTGTGCAAGACAAACATTCTTTAAAAACCCTTACTAACACCTGACTGCATTACTAACCCCTGAACTTACATTCACAGACGAGAAGCTATTAAACAGGAATGCACTGAAACTTCAGGTTAATGCAATTCAACTGAAAGCAGAAATGTTTTCAGGAGGGTAACAATACTGTACTATTGTTGCAAACGGTTCGCCTCCGGGCCGCGGAGCGTCGACTGACAGCCGGGATTCAGAAAGCTTGAAACCCGTCCACATTACCCGCGGCGCTTCATTATCATTTAAATCTCAAGTGGAAGGAGCGCGCCGGAGCCCTGTCACGTGACCTCGCCCTGAGTCACATTCCGGAAGTGACGCTATAAGAAATGTCTTCCTCCAATGACACATAGAAGCCATACTGGTAAGGTCAAAGCCTGACCTCTGTCCTACAATAAAAAACTATATTATTTTAAATCTGTTCTTCATTTTTGCCAGTGTTCATTTAAGTATGTATACCACATGAGAACAAGGGCTTGTAGTTGTGCAACTTTTAAACCTATTTAATTTCTTTTAAATGGAAAATAATTGTATTGCTATTTATCAATGATACATTAACATTTAAATAGCAGTTTATTTAATTGGTATTAGCATATAAAAATGTGACTGTAGAAAACGTTTAATGTCCAGGTTTCATTTAGAGATTTCTGTTTGTATTTTGTTTTGAATTGTGTGTGAACCAGAACTTTATAATTTGTTGTTTTATTTATACAGGCCTAAACTGTAATTATGTACAATTGTTGTTTTTTATTTAGAATATTAGTGTAAATTATTTTAATAAAACTTGATGAATCAGGCTACCGTTTTAAAGCAGCAGTTTAAATACGTTTTTTATTGTATAAAAACAATAAAATAATGCATTTTACCATAAAATACTTTTTACTAAACTAAAGCCTAAAATGCTTTTTTCAGATCATAAACCAGCTGCTGTAGAGCGTGACAGGAAGTGCGAGCAGCTCCACCTTCCGGTGAGTTTAAACACAACTGTCACACATTATTGGTTATTTAAAGGCTCACATGGGCTCTTCCCGTGAATGAGATAAAAGTGCAAACATGGCGGCGTGAAACTGTACAAACTCGCTCGGATGGAGGAGCATTAAATTAAAACAGCTCGAAACTTTCGTGCTTTTCTAGCTGTTGTGAATGTTTTCGTTTCACGCCGTTTACAAGAGGAAGTGTTGAAGGAAAACAGCGGACTGAACCATCGCTTGAAAACAATAAGGCTGACAGATAAAGTGAGCTGAAATGAACGCGGTATGTTACATCACTGAGTTGAAATGATCTGCATCATGTGTTTGGTGGTGGAATAACATGAGGTTTTGTTTACATGCTGGGCTTATCCATAATCTTCCACCCAAAACACAGAAACTCCACTTGCCGATTGTGGTTTCTGTTTACTGGGTTGTATGACATTGTGTGTGTGTGTCATGCGGTAATAAATGCAGTTAATGATGATGTTATTAAGCAGATTAAAGAACAATAGATCCGGACTGTGTAACAGCTCACTGCAGTTTAAGGCCTCACTCATGTGGGCGTGTTCATCATATATAATAACACCATAAAGTCATGTTAAAAGTCATAACAGCGTATTTTTTCATCATATATAAATAACACCATAAAGACGATAAATGTGCTATAACGCAATTGTATTTTTTCCTATATAAGACGATAAAGGCACATGTTCTATAACGCAATTTTATTTTCCACGAATTTTCATGATAGTAAATAATAATGAAAGAGTTTTGCACAATTTCTGAATATTAATGAATGAACTATTACACCTGCTGGTTTTGTTACTGGAAATCTGCACTGTCTGCTTTCATGTGTTTACAGCATCTGTTGTTGTTGTCACAGAAAGCTTGTTGTTTTTCTGTGAAATGTGTAAACCTTCTAAAACTGCATTTTGTTCCACTGTATACTTGATTTTACAAGAATAGCAAGAAACCAGAACTTGACCTGCCGTTTGTCTTATGAGATGCAGATATATTTGTGTTATACAGACGTTTGAGGGTCATTTGTAAATGTGTTGCAGGAGGTCATATGTAACGGCCACTCGCCATTTCACCACCTCCTAAAACACAGCAGATCAAAGTCTCCACATCATGAATCCATCTCAGTCAAACTCATCAAAAACGGCAAAACTTCACGATTATTCTGCACACAGAA
The DNA here is from genome assembly GCA_036877625.1 of Ambastaia sidthimunki. NCBI lineage: Eukaryota > Metazoa > Chordata > Actinopteri > Cypriniformes > Botiidae > Ambastaia > Ambastaia sidthimunki. Next base: position 3,116 of record JAZGTK010006634.1, on the reverse strand, counting down.
TGAGCCACAGAAGCACAGAGAATGTAAGAGTAAACGTCATGACTTCTGTCTGTCCTGTGTACACATGAACACGTGAATGTAGTCATACAGACATATAACGTCTCTGTATAACAGCCAGGAGACCCAGTACTGTGAGCGGTGAGTTCATCCTCCCTAAAATGGCTGTGACTGAAGATCAGAAGCACAGAGCAGATGATCAGACACATCAGCTGCACTGTACAGCATCATACATCCACTCCAGCAGTGATGTCACTCGCCCCCACCAGAGAAAAAGAGCCTGTCGCAACGTCAGAGTGAAGACAAACACACACAGAATGTAAGTCAGCTTCTCTCTGATATTTTTCACCTTATGTTGACTTTAACAGCAAATACTTACAATGTTTTGCTAAATATTCTGATTGCTAACATAATTTTCCTCTCCAGTGCTAAGATCAAGAGTCCCCAAAACCGAAAGGTTACAGATTATTTTCCCATCAGGAGAAGTTCAAGAAAGAGCAAAAGTGAACTTAAGGTGAAGCAGAAATGTTTGTTCTGAAAATAGTTGTAGTGTTGTTGTGATGATCTTGTAAAGAGCTGCTTTATTTCAACAGTATGAAGAGAAGAGACACATAGACACACTGATTACTGATGGGATTGAGAACGGAATGATGGTCAGAACTTCAGAAGTACTGAATGAATGTTGGCTGAGTTTAAATAGTTTCTACTTCATTGACTCGAGTTCTGTTTCAGGTCAGGCACATTGATGGAAAGGGCCGGGGGGTTTTTGCCACCCAGAAGTTTCCGAAAGGGCAGTATGTCGTCGAGTACCACGGAGATCTACTGCAGATTACTGACGCCAAAAAAAGGGAAGCTTTATACGCACAAGATCCAACCACTGGCTGCTACATGTATTACTTCCAGTATCTCAGCAAAACATACTGGTAGGTTTAAACACCACGGCCTGTTACACCTGTAATTTACAAGAGAATAAGTGTGTTGTCTTGATATCAACATGGCTTGTTGTTTTGAGAGCTAAATGTAAAAATAAAACCATGTAACCAGTTTCACACTTTATCCAGAGCAACTTACAAATGTTAAATGCCCTTTCATTTGTGTCTTAAATGCCAACATTAATTATGTTTGCATGTATGTTTTAGAATAACATGCATTCATTTTGATTCCGTATCATCTTTAATGACCAGCAAATATTTAATGTTCATTTTAAGCAGTTTTTAAAATCAAATGCATCTTACTAACTAAATGTTTATTTCCCAACAGTGTGGACGCTACTAAAGAGTCGGATCGTTTGGGAAGGCTCATAAACCACAGTAAAAACGGCAACTGTCAGACCAAACTTCATGACATTAATGGAATACCTCACCTCATCCTCGTGGCCTCCAGAGATATCCAGGAAGGAGAGGAACTGCTTTATGACTATGGTGACCGAAGTAAAGCATCGATAGAAGCTCATCCCTGGTTAAAACATTAATGTATTTCCAGGACAAACACCTGCTTTCTTAACTAGACAGTTTTTAATGTAATTATTGCCTTAGTATACAGAGAATGTTATGGGATAGTAAGTATGTGGATGTCAAACACGTTAGATTGTGGTACATATTCAACATGTTCTACTTTTAAAATATTTATCTGCTCAATCACAGGCTAGTTTTGGCACATTTCTCTTTGTATGTTTTATATACTGGTCGATCAGTGCTTCCAAAGCATGCAGGTACACTCCAACATTCTGCATTTTTATAAGGATTTTTTTTAAACGAATCTAATGGTAGTTAGAGGCTTAGCAATAATTATTTATAATGCCCAAACGTTTATGTTTGAAGCAGAGCACCAGTGAAAAGGAGCAAAATTTTAAAAGGTTCAGAAAACTGGAACATGAAAGCAAACTTTGATATTATTTGAGATGCTACTGTTGTTTAAGCCGTGTGTTATCTGAGCAAACTGCATCTGTGTCACAAAACTTGAGTGTTGATGACCAAAAGCGTTTCAATCGGAGATGGTAGAAAGATTCAATAAATGATTTTATGCAATTAAATGTCTTTGTGTCAGAATATCTTTAAATATGGTTGATGAATATTTCTTGATTAAAAATAAATTTAAGGGTTATGACCCCTCAAAGCAGCAGTATAGATGAAACCTCACGACAGCTGTCTGGAGACCAGCCTAACAAGAGTGGGATTGGTGACCCTCACCTTACACTGTTTGTTGCACACCTGAACCCGCAGATGTCTAAGGAGAAGCTCCATGAAGTCTTCTTCAAGTTTGGAGACATCTGCAGGGTGCTGCAGGTCCAAGACATTGTGCCAGGTGTCTCACAATGCTAAGCTTTTGTGGAGTACAAGGAGGAAGAGAGCCTGGAGAGACAAGCTGGTCATGGATTAGTATGGGCAGATCACAAGGAAAAACCAGTGGGAGAGAAGAGAGGCAGAGAGACCTAAGAATGGATGTTTCACAGAAAAATACACCATACTGTACAAGATGACTAAATAAAATGAGTAAAAAATAAAAGATGTTTTTCTGGTGAACCACATAAATTAAATGCCCTTTTTAACAACTGAATTTGTACTGAAGACTAATATTTCTCACAATTTCAATCACTGGACAATTTATGGAATAAAATATTTTAATACACAGTGACATGAGACGTTACATTTGATGAAGTTTCTCTTTAAACAGTAAATGCTGCTGGTGAATCCTTTTACTCTAGTACAGTCTTTTTCTAAAGTTTGTCTTCATGTTTAATGCTGTACTAGTTGCAATACCAGCTAAACCATTGAAATAAAGACCACCAGCTTGGCTGCCCAGCTTATAAAGCTGCCTTTATAAACACACGGTTCTATTAGCCTTTAGCCTCATGACAGTCTTCTCTATAGATGATTAATATTGTTCTACATAAATACACCACAGACACAATGATACATAATGACTTTGTGTATTAATTTTGGGGTTAAAAGTAAAGTTTTGAATATAACACAAATAAAGATCTTTGGACCTGTTGTGTGAGGATGATCATTGTATCAGCCGTCAAAATGATCTACTGCTGTTTTAAGATGCTGTTAAACACTGTAACTTGCTTTAAACAATTCTTCAAATACTCAACATTTCAGTGTGCCAAAATAAAC
>JAZGTK010006633.1:0-20541 GCA_036877625.1 Ambastaia sidthimunki | reverse complement strand
AAAAAAACAAACTAAAGCTGTATTAAAATCACTATTTTCCCACAACAAAATGACATAAGTGTGACATTGTTAGAATTTGTCTATATTTTTTAGGATACAGGTTGTTATCCACACTTGTTATGCAGGGTTACACTGTATTTCACTTGCTTTCTAACATCTAACATAAATTAAACTAAAATTCTAAGAGTTTTACGTTAATTAGAAAAGTGGCACTCATTCTAAACTATAAATCCATAAATGTAAACATTACACACGTTAGCATGAAAGTCACCTTAACATTAACATTACAACCTTCTAAAAAAATAACACTCTTAATTTAGCAGAACACTGCGTGATGAAGCACTGCATTCATTTATTCTAAGCATTACAATTACAATAATGACAATAAAAACTACTGTAACTGTTCCTATTGATTTTATAACTATATTATTACAAATGTTGGAGAAATGTGGGAAATCAATTGACAAAAACTATAATAATACAAAGGTCATACTTTGGCACTTAATCACATAGAAACACACATCAACTGGACATTGTTATTTTATATACATTATTTACAACATATTTCACAGGTTTGTGAAGTAAAACTGAATACCAGACATTGTCATCTTCTGTAGACGCAGCTGTGTCTCCAATGTCTGAACGAATTTCTCACTTTTCCAACATACTGTATACAGCTGCCAAAGACTCCATTTCCAGTTATGTTAGGTTCTTTTCTGCAAAATTTATGTTCTTTTTATTAGCGTGAAGGTGTAAAAATCATCGCCCCCTTTTGGCTAAAAATAGTTCAGACTCTTCCACAGTGTTTTTTTCCATTTTTATGTACAGTATTCACATCTTTTTACAATTCCGCTGCTTTGCTTTCCACTTTCCCAAGTCTATTCAAAGGACATGAGGTTTGCTGGTATCTGTGGAAAATAAGATTAGGAATATTCCTGCTCTTGGTTTGTTTTCAAGTTAAACATTTCCTGACAGAGGTTTTAGCAGAAGGTTTTATCTGAAACAACTTATAAAAGAGGAACGTCACAAGTAATTTGTCATACAGCGGCTAACAATACCTGCAGTAAAATCGATTTACTGAAGAGATGTTTTTGTTTTTCTGAAAGCACTTACCTGTGGTCTTGTACTCCTGCAAGCCTCGGCTAGATGTTTGTGCCAGATAACCGCAGAGAAACGTGAACCAGTCTGGAACTTGTAAACATTACCTGGACCCACAAATAAAAAGAAGAGAAATTAGGTTCACAAAAATTAAGTTAGTAACATAGGATAACTAGTACAGTAAGTATAATAAGTGATGATAATTATTATTACACAGTAACAAGGACACCTCAGAATAAAGTATATATATATATATATATATACATGTAGTAAGAAGTATACTATATATTTATACTTACTATATATATATGTGTGTATATATGACTTTGATAACAAATGATTAAAAAAATATATAAAAATTCTCCCTCGCTCGATTCTGACATTTAACAAATGCAAAAAATATGTTAATATTTATTGATCTAAAACAGAAAACGTTTATCTCTGATTTAATGTTTGACAGTAAAGAAAAAAGTTTTTGTGTTTTTTTTTTCTGAAGTGTATATAAATATATGGTTTCAACTGTAGTAAGAAGATAAAAGCATGAGGTGTCAATGCCTCACTGGAAACGAAAACAAAAATAAGTGGCTGTAGACAGATTATTGATGTACCTCTTTCAGGGTCAGTCAGTTGGAAAATGTTTGGATGTTCAGTATTGTCAGGCAGGGCAACCATCCAACCAGTGAGTGTTATCTTTTTACATGGCCTGGACTTGTACTTTAACAAAAAAAAAAAAAAACACATCATTTCAAGTTTTGCTGGATGTTTAAAACTATTTGTGGTCATTTATTTACATTTATTTATTTGTTAGGCATTATTTAAAACTCACCAAAATACAGCATGAGCTAAATGCACCTCACACACAACTAAAATGTTTGTCATTGAATTAAATTATGAATCACTTACGTGTCTTCGTTCATTTGCTCTTAGTGCTTTAGAACCAAAATAGATCAGAATAGAGCCAGACAGAACAATCCAATATCGCCTCCACGATGAAAGCTGACATACAGAAAATATCACATAATGTTCAGAGACAGATTTAGGGCTCCTCCGAACTCACTAACACATGACATATTTGCATACATAGAAATTGAGACACATGCACACATAGAATTTGAGAAAACACATTATATTCACCCTTATTTTTAAGTTTATTTAAGTTCATATATTTTTTCTAAAATGTACTTTTAAAAAAAAAAAAAATTCTAAAATGAATGCTGAATGACTGATTTCAATTTCTTTCTAAATTTCTTTCTAAATTTCTAATATTAGTTTGTGTTATGTTTTACTGTCATGCCAATGAAATGTAAATCAGTCATTCAGCATTCATTTTAAGGATCAGTCTGTTTCACCTTGGACAGTTTTTTTAGTTGGTTTACACAGTGAATACAAAGAGAGCCCTGTTGACAAGTTTTCTTGCTGGATCACCTCTATATCTACAGATAGGTAATGCTCAATCTAACATGTTTGCCAGGTTATTGCATGACATCCATGCAAATAGATTTCTGTGTGTAAACGCATATGTCCAGAAATATACATATGTAAAGCAGCAGACTGTAATTTTTTTGGTCTTCTTACTTACAATGTTTACAATTAGATTTTGAGGGAAATGTCAGTTTGAATGTCAGTTGTGGTTTTGTATAAGACAGACCGGCCACTAAATCAAACGTGAATGCTGAGAATGCTAAAGCATTTGTAGCTTTTTCTTTCCTGTGTGTCATTTTTCACATTGCATATTGTGAACCGCAATACAAATAAACATGACTTGATCTTGTGACAAAATGTAACCTAAAAATTAATTAATTAACTAAAGTAAAGACTGCAAACAATGATTCATTCATCAGTCTTTTGGTGTACTTGCTCTGAATGTCTATGATCTGTTAGGCATGTTTGGCAGGAAGATATAATCTGTTTGGCAGGTACATCTGACCCGTTTGGCAGGTAAATAGCAAGTTATCATTTGTGTTAGCCAGACATCATTTTGGACCTGGTTATTGCTCATGACTGGGACGAGAATACATGGTCACATCATTCAGAAATATTACAGAGAAAACATAACTGTCACTTACAGTGGGTTTTTTGCCCTCCTTCATCAATGTCTTCCTTCGTAAGGGTCCTTCAATGGTTATACTGCTTAAAGAACTGCATTCATAGCTGGACACGGCCCCATGGGTGCTGATAAGGAAGCAGAATATCATATTCTTTTCCTTGAACATGAGGAGTGTGTGATTCTGTAACAATTCTTGACATGAATGGCATGATCTTCAATGATGTCCACTTAAGGAGACACACAAGCAGCTATTAGGCGTTATACCTGAAAACATAACTTCTGCTTCTAGGTGAGTTACAGACTGGGACTCGCCAGTTTGGACCCAGTGTTGCGTACATACGCCCTCTAAATGAGATTAGAAGAAGAAATTTGATTTGTTCTTAGGAATTCAGTCATAGATAGGTAGATGTAGACTAAACATTTGGCAATAAAATATAGACAATTAAATCTATAATTTTAATATTGATGCATAGATGCTATAATTTTGTAAAAATGAGGATGTACATGATGGCTCACCTTTCTACAGTACTTGATAATTCGTCACTAAAAGAACTTTCTCTGCTTCCTGCAGAAGAAAAGGATGAGTCAAGGCAAGTGGCAGTTTCTTTCACTTGTGAGTCAAGAACTGAAAAATATGGTATATTCTATATTCTACCATTCTACCAAGAATATAGTAAAAATGCAAATATACAAAGTAACTAATAGAAAACAATGTGGAGTTTGGAACAAGCAAAAACCCAGTGCACAAAGACTTGAACACTGCTGCCATTTAGTGGTGAAAACCTTAAGAGGCAATTATAAGTGTCATTTTTATGCCACTAACATCACCAGAGGGATTTATACAAATAAATGAAATAAACAAAAGCAAAACAGGTTTCCCACACTGGTAGAGACACGGCACACTAAAAGTTGACGGGAACCAGCAACCACAGCACAACATATGACAAATGACCAACCATGCTTGTTTGTTTTTAGCAGAGTGTACAACAAAACAATACGGCATTACCCAGTGAAATGCCATTGGTGAACACTGAATCATGAGTGTAGTTTCTGACAGGACTGTGTGATTCCAAGAAACTGTCATCCAAAAGGTGTCGAGCCTTTTGAAAAGTTGCACTTTTGCTCTCTGCCACACTAAACTGACACATCATACTGAAAAGAAAGAACAAGACAATTTTTATAATATTTTAATATAATTGATTATAATTAGAATTATATAAGGGTCATAGGTTAACACATATGGAGGTGATTTAACGGAGTGTGTTACTAACTTATTCCCCAGGCTGTGGCTCTTCCGGTGCCGGGCAGGGGGTGGGGTGGGGAGGTGGTTAACCACTGATGTATCAGGACAGGTCGGCCGGCGGTTGTATCTCACTGAGGCGGACACTTCTGAGGGGCCTGTAAACACGCACATGCTCAAATGTATATTTATGGCTGTAAACTTATGCTTAATCATGCCATATATTTAATTCTGTTCACAATATACAAACTTACATTCTGCCTCCAGGTCTTACAGATTTGCTTGTTTATTCAAACTATTACCTGTAGTCAGAAGTCTCATTCTCAAGCTTTTATTCTGTCCTGATTACAACAAACAACCCTAAAAATCTTCATTAATTTCCACCTATTATAGTCACATGTGGATAATTAGCAAAGCTTTGGCTCTCAGAAATCTCACAGGATTTAAAATCCTTTATCATTAAAGAAAACTTTTTACAAAGCAAGTGCAAGTCTATCTATAAAGCAAAAATAAGTGGACAGGCTTCCATCCAGTAAAATGTTTCCTGCAGTTTAAGGTTTTTTTTTCATAATAAAAACAAACCAGAGGAGCATTTGTGGCAAATTTTTGTTTATTATTGGGAATGTTAATCGTGGCATTCCCTACTGTTTTTAAGTAGTTAATAGAGACCCACAGTGGGCAAGAAGAGCCTAAGTGGAACCAGCCTCTCTTCTGAACTAACAATCAGAAGTGGGTCATCAGAAGCCCTTCACACATTACATATCTGGGTCAATATCTTTTAAAATATATCATTTTTAACTACATGTACTTGTTTTATTGGGCCAATTAGTTTAAGTGGGTGTCTTTTAAATTATACCTACAATGGTAGTTATAAACTACCAGCAAATGCTTATGATATTCTTGGCTCCACATGGACTACTACCACTACTGAGTTGTCCAACATGATTTTAAAACAATTTTACCAATTATCTTCATGTCCACAACTATGTTAATTTTAGCATGAAAATTAAACCTGGAATAAGCAAAACTGTCAGGTCACATTACAAAAAATGGTTAAAGAGTAAAACATAATTAGTCACAAGTCGTTGAAGATTAAACAAATCTAAACAAACTCAATTTGACATGTATAATCACATTTTTTTAGTCTGTCACTGCATCCCAATTCACATACTATTCATCCTAAATTAGTATGTCATGGTATGTTGAAATAAGTATGCTTGAAGTATGCTTGGATACTCTTTTTTTGCAGATCCACGCTAACAGCTGATATTACCCACAACTTACTGCAAGAAAATGATGCTACGCTGAATTAATAAACCACAAGTGATGCTTCAAAGTATTGAACTACATAGTATACATAAGAAATAATGGATGAAGAAATGGAGGATGAGCTGTATTTTGATGTGTGTAATTCTTAACAATCACAGTGTGGCTTAGGCAACAATGATCACTTCCGCTATGCATTAGTATGTCCCAGTACTTTGCATCATCTTTTGCTGCACATACTAAAATTTATATCTGTTCTTATAACATAAACAGTACATACTTTTAGAGATTATACGTAGGCGAACTGGGACGTAGCATATAAGAACGACCAATGAAGTAATTGTACAGCTGAACACAAAAATCCATGCCCCATTTTCTTCCACCAATCGCCATCTAAACTTTTTAAGGAGTAGGTATGGTTCTGCCACAGCTGTTACAACCATAAAATGCTCGACATAATTTGATTTCCAGCTCAAGCATCTGATTGACAGAAAAAGGAAACATCCTAATTGTTCTGCTTCTCTTGAGAGGAACTGACATACACCATGATCTCATTCAAGGTCTCCACCAACTTGGCCAAAAATTTGAGATGCCTGTCTTGAGGAAAAAAGACCAGTTTTATAAAGATTCTTTGTTTTGTATGGGGGAAACCACACTTGTCTTTTCAAGTGTTTGCTGGTCTTAACTGGTAAAGTAAAAAGATAGAGGGTATTACTTCTACGGAGCACAAAAGTAGAACATGGGCAACATTTTTGTGTCTGACAGCCTCAGTCCTCATTCACTTTTATAGTATAGAATAAAGCAGCGTCAACATTTAAAAAAGTCAAAACCTTTTATTGACAGAGGAGGTTTCACTGAGGAAAGAGGGTTTGTAAACAAGGCTGAGAACACAATGGCAGAATTATCCAAATTTAAAACCAGACGATCCAACTGAAACTACTGCTCATAAAGGTCTGAAGGAAAGTTACTAAAGACCACCATGATCCAAAGCGTGAAGGGTCTTTCAGAGCTATTTTACTGATAGCAGGTGGTTTTTGTCTGCCAGACTAAAAGCAATAAGCTTATGGAAAAAGTGAGGGAAGGTTCCTTTGTTTAAACATGGGTCTGTGGGGCTTATCTACAACACCCTGAAAATTCTGAGGTTACATAGGTTTCACTCTTTCATTGCCCATCAATGCACACATCTGCAAAATCCCTTTAACCAACAACGACTTCCAGACGTGCTGTCATCCATGTAGAACACCACCTCCCCCAGTCAGGTACACATAAGATACTTAGTTACAGAATGACCCCTATTTTTCCACTGATTAAACCCCCTCAGAAAAGAAAGATCAACCTCTTCCAGGAAGACATTTTTAGGAAAGCAAATTGAAATGAAGAAGTGATAAAAATCTTACCTCCAAGGTCTTCTTTAGAGGACACCAGGCGAGGTGAGCTGTTCCCAGGTTCAATCTTCAATGATAGCCTGTAGTTAAAAAAAAAGCAAAAGTAATGAAAGCTATAGTAAACAAAATATGCACTATACTTCATTGACAAACTACACTGACTTCATGACTAAGCAATACTTCATAGAACTCTCCATGTAACAGCGGTGCCAAATGGCAGGATGTACTGTAATTGTACCTAATGTTTTAAGACTGTGACCCTGGATTGTAAGATCAGTGAGAAACCAGAGTAGTAGTTTTCCAGCTCCACCGAGCTCCAGACAATGATGTCATATTCCCAAACGCATACTATATCCAGATTTTACCCTGTTTTCCTACCAAACCATCTTATTTTGGCAAACCTGAGTCATCTTGGGTTGCCAGAGGATCCAAAGTGTCCTGGGAGCCCTCATGCCTGTCTGAATATTGAAATATGAAGACTGCATAATATGGCAAAATGAATAAGCGTTCACAAAGGGTCATTTTAGTGCCTAGAGAGTTCTAGGTATATTTTTCCACACGGCATTTAGTAATCTTCAAAACGAACACTTTTAAACAGCTAATATTATACTGGTTAAGACAGCCAAATCATGTAAAAGCCCTTTATTTAAACTGTAACTAAATAATGTGACTTTGATATGCACTACAGTATATCTTTATGACCCATTTTGTTATTAAACTACACTGTCTATGTAAACGACTGTCTCTGCATGACCTAGTTTTACTGTAGCTGAGACGCGTTTCATCTGCTTTTTGAAAAGTAAGCCAGACACGTAATAGTTTGTAATAAAGCTTGGAAAACATTGTGTGAATTATGTCAGTGTTTCATTTTTCATTATCTTCACAGCTCATGTTTGAAAACTTTACCAGATCAACAGCTTAAACTCATTACTGTCAGGAGCTAAAATGTGGCTCAAAAAAATAATCCAGTAAAGTAAATTTCACCAAGGTAAAACATCCCTTTTCTCCTTGAAGGAAACAACTCAATATTTTGATACTGTATAATAAACAATTGCTACAGTTGTTTACCTGCCTTCACAATACACTAAACAAATCTGGTTATTTGAATGGAATTACTTTATGTATATAACCAGACATGCGCAGAAGGACGTAGACTCAAAGTAATCCGTTTAAACGTGTTTACGTGGTAGAATTTTTTGTTCCATCTGTTTTTAAAAGGGTTTATCCCGCCTCTTTCAAACCAACTAAAATTTCAAGCAGTTTGGGCCTTATTATGCCGATTAAGGTTTACATAGAGCATTTTCATTCGGATTAGACGTTCAAAATGATTATAATAAGAAAACAATGTTCCATGTTAATGCACCTATTTAATAATTTTATTAATTTATTAATTGTATTGGAATAAGTTGATGAGATCAAAACCAAGGTGGTGGGATAGGTTAAAATCAGAATATTATCTAATATGTTAGATAAACAATTATCTAAAACACTCTATTTAAATGATTTTACAACAAAAAGCATTAAATTGTTCTTCTAATGCTTTAAAAATATTAGTATTCACGGAAAGTGCAACATCACTAATTCTCTAAAAATTGCAAACGAAAAGATCATTAACCACACACACTAGCCCCAGAGAGCCGACTATCTCTAACTGGAAAATAACTTTCACACATCCACATGGAGAATGTGGAAATACGGGCATCCAGAGTCTCGCAGCTCCTTATGTTGCGTTTGTAAGTGTCTAGACTACAAGAAATTGGACCGCAATAAAACCACCTGCCCCTCATTCAACACAGACAGACAGGACCACACAGTACGATTGAAGACAGCTCTGGACTCTTGGACTGAGAGACGGAAACAAGAACCAGAAAAGCCTCATCTAATGATGACATCACCCTGTGAAAACATTCATGCTGCGACTGTCTCTTTTAAAGCAGAAGGCCACATAGACATGATACATAACAAATGCAAATGTACAGCTACCTTCTGCTTGTAAAATCCATTCATAGCATTTTATTAGTCATACCTCATCATATGTGTATAGTTTAATGTTTAATACATTATATAAGACTGTAGAGGGAAAATACATTATGGATATGAATTATAACGCAACATAATGTCATGCCAAGCTGGTGCAGCTGTGGCTGGTAAATGAGGTGTTTGGTTGCCCTGTGGGCCATGCAGCCATACCAAGAGGACATAAAGTGTCACAGACACCACATGTTTTAATAAATACTATAGGCAGCTTGGCAGAATGAAGTGTTAAAATAGGGAGGGTGTAGCTTTACAAGGGTCTTAGAGATTTAAAGCTGGCAAATGATCAACAGAACATTAACTAACTTTTTAACTAATCCACTTGTATTAACTGTACAACAAATTTCAGATCAGAAGGTCTAAAATAAACAAATATTCTTTAAAAATCTACTGGGGTCTAATTAGCACAACTTACGAGTAATTGTCATCCTCAACAAATTTCTGGAGCTCCTCAATGTAGCGCACTGACATCAGATACTTCTGTACATGTGGCAGCGTGACCAAATGATCTGTGGGTGAAGAAATGTGGAGATGTGTTGAAATTATATATTCATAAACTATACATTTAAAATATTAATATGAAAAAGAAAACAATCCTTGTAGTCTGTAAAAAGTGTTTCTATTGCATTGAAATTTATATAAATAATCACATTATGTGAACAATAATTATAATACGAGGAAAGAAACTGACCGTATTTACAGGACACCTGAAGATCAGAGATGATGCGCAGTAGATTGTTCATCTGATTGGTTCTCTGCTCTGTCTCTATGATACTGTCAGAGGCAGGGTAGGCGGAGTCAATGTAGGTCATATCAAACAGATAAATTCCTAATGTAAAAAGAGAAGGAAATGTTTTAATTATGAATTAAATGGAAAGGAAATTGTTTAATAAATACAGTTTTTAAACGGATTGGAATTAGCATGTAGATGCATTAGATGTCAAAATGCGATACAGGGATTCATGTGTAGGGATTCCAAAGAATCTGTGAATCTTTTTTTAAACAAATTCACTAAAATACGTCAGTCTTCCAATGTAATGTAAATGACTGAATCATTTTTAAACCAGATTTTTTTTATTAATTCAGTTTGTACGAAACAGACAGAAAGTGCTGTCTGTTTGGCTGTGTGCATGACAAAAAGAGCTTTACAGCGTATCATCATGCTGGGCTGGTATAAAAAGAAAAAAGCTACAGTATATACAGTAAGTTTAGTTAGTTGCTCTTCAATATTGCAATATGGCATCATTAAACAACAAAAGTCTAAAAAATTAAATAAAAAAATACTTGCACCCTGGTCTCCACAAACTCATTTACTACAATCTCATCATACTTCTTACTTTGAGACATACTACAGATCTGGGCCCTGAATACTAGTGGCTCATCACCCCACTTAAGCACATCTTCTAACAGATCTGAGATAACTCTCTCCAGGATACTCATGCTAATTGCTAGGCGACAGGGACACAATCAAAAGCACATGCAGAGTCTAGCCTGAAAATGGTAGCCTGATAGCTCTTGCTTGCTTGTAACAGCTTAGTTTCCGCTATCAGGGTTACAGACAGGCTGTTTAAACAGTAGGCAGAGGTTACGAGTCTCCTAATGTGGACAATTAGTCACTACCTGAAGAAGAAAAATTGTCTTTAAACAGAGAGTGAGAGTGTCTTCTAATGCCAGGCCTCAGGACTATCTGTGACTGGTGCTAAATAAACTACAGGAAGATGAAAATGTCAGGGAGTAAACAAGCACAATAAGTTAGATTAGATCAGTGAATTGTATTTTAGCGATTAGTAGCTACACGGAAGATCTCATATTTCATTGCTAAAGCAGATGCTACACTTGCGGAATATTCTTCAGTGCTGCTGAAGTGGTCAGAAGACAATAGATCCCGGCTACAAAAATGCTGTTGGATTTTCCATTGTAATTGCCCAGAAAAGGGACACAATTCATTGAACCACCCTTGAGCAGAAGTGGGGCATGTTAATAAGAATAACAATTTATGAAGCAGCAAAAAAATCACATTGTTGCAATCAACCATTGTTCCCTAAACTTTTAAAAAATATGGTTAGGAGTTCAACCTTCAGTTAAAAAGTGTCAAAAGCAAGTCCAAATTAATACAACTGGACAATTGGACTATGCAACTGCCCATACGATTTAAAGACTTAACACGCTTCACCACGAAACTGACATTCTGAACCTGAAGTTTGGAGTTACAACAGATACTGAAGCTGTCATTTAAAGCAACAGAAATAGTTGAGTGTGTGTGTGTTTTACTCATTCAGGTCAGAGGGCAGCTGAATAGCTGAGACCCTGACACACTTCCTGTGAAAAGTGAAGTGAGAGACTCGACCTACAGTGACCTCTCGCTGGATTCAATTACAACAGCAAAACGACACCGTAGTATTCATATTGAAGTCAAAAGTCGATAACTCTTACCACAGCTGCCATCTACAGCCTTCCTGTAGCTCAACTGGTAGAGCATTGCGTTAACAGCACAAAGGTTGTGGGTTCGATCCCAGGGAATACAAGTACTGATAAAAAAATATATATATATATATGTATATGTATACATTGAATTCAGTGTAAGTCGCTTTGGATAAAATTATTGCATTAACTTGATCAATTAAAATAATTTCCTTTTGGTTGACCGGGATAAAAATACTCTGTCTTGTTAGTTTCTTAGTACATCTTCCACAGTGACTAAGTTAAGCGAACATAAGTCATTGGGATTGTGTTTGGTAATGTGAGGTAATATTAATGGAAAAAGACATGCTTGTCTGACATAATACAAAAAGAAGAAAACAGGAATTAGGATGGCTTTACTTGGCCTGAAACATGTAATAATTACAAATAATGATATATCTGTCTTCAGCCAGGATTATTCCAGATCTTTGAGACTTTATGCCTTTGTTGGACACACTGAATAGGAGTCAGACTTCCTGGAAATAAGTGTTTGAGTGGCTAGAGTCCAATGAGTCCAGTCATCCTACAGTCTAGGTTCATCTCCACGGAGAGAAAGAGGCAGAAAGAGAGAGGACAGTCTACATACCCTACAGCCATCAGAAGAATATAGGACACAAATCGTACACCTTTTATAGTAATTGTTACGAATACGTTGTACAAAAAAATCAAAGATCTTCAACGATCTGTCCCCAATCTGTTCCCAACCAATTCACAATGATATTTGTCAGGGTGTTCATTCATTCAGACATGATCATCCCTATGCCCTATTCCTTTTGAAGGCTTTATCCTGCACAGTGAGAGTGTGTATAGAGTTAAAGGCTGTAGGTCTCGAAACAACGATCGTTCGGAACACACGTTATTAAGTCATCTTTGTGTGAAGTTCTGTTTGAAATGAACATACAAGATTTTGCCCTAATCGTTCTCCCTTCGAGGTGCGATTTCATGGCCTTTGGAATGCAACGACTGGAAACGAGCAGGTGATAATCAAACATCTGTGATTTTCAGCCCAATATCATGTTCCTGAATACAACTTTGCTGTGCTACAGCACAACTGTGTTGGCAAAGTGCTACAGCTCCTAAAATCAGGGACCATTACCTCAGAAGACATTTACAGACTTCAGGGTTTATGCTCCCTGAAATACAATACTCTCATGTTTTTAGTTTCACTTCCCGAGATCTTCACAACACAATATGACTTACAATGATAAATCACAATGCCTACAAGCACAGGCAAATGTTCTGAGTTCAAGAAAGCCTTGATCTCTGTGATTAAAATAAACCCTGACGTGTCTCAGATGATCAGTGATTGATATGCTTCACCTGTGATGTATTGCTAATAATAAGTAAATATGAGTACACGAGTGTTAACCGCAGTGGACATGAAGATGGGAGAGCTGTGGATTTTGGCCTATAAATATCAAAGGCATTTAGGACACAGATCAGGCAAGTAGCCCGGTCACACACTTTGGCCATATATTTTAAAAGAGAATTTCACAAATAAATTTACACTTACAAATAGATCCATCAATAAATAAATGACAAATAAATGACAAATAAATAAGCTGGCAATGTAAATATGCTGTTTTACATTGCCAAAAGCAGGACAGGACTAACATGCACTTTGCATCACATTAATAGAGTCCCAAGACAAAAATGAACTAGTAGAGCATTGTGCTATTAACATCACAATCATGGATTCAACTCCCACTGTATCAACATACTAACAAATTGTATACTTTGAATGCATTGCAATATTTGCATTGGAAATATCTGCCAAAATGCAATAAATACAAATGTGTGAAATGTGCCTATTTCTGTAAAAATGGATGATGCATTATGGATGATGGATGATTATCAATTCTGTTGTAAGTATTTACTTAGTGTACTTTGTAATAAACAATATATTGGACAAATCACATTATTGCAGTGGTGTTGAAATATGTGGGTTTTTAGGTTGACAGAGGCCAATATACAGCAGAGGTTAAATGTTTCACAAAGACCATCTGTTTCTTCACAACATCAATGGCCAAACATTATTCATAAGATCAACTACCTCAAAACACGGATATGAACCAGACTATTTGGAAAACTGTTTGGAAAATAATGAACGTGACAATGAGCAGATGTTTGACTCATTGATGTAATGTGAGAAAAATGCTGGTTTGATCCTTGCAAAACATCAGCTTATGAAAACTTGAAAGCATTCAAAGGTTTTACAGAAGCATAATCAGTTAAATACAGGCTTAAATACAGTATAAAACAGGTTCTGGTGCACAGCACTAATGCCAAATGCTTTCAAACGCTGTGTAATGGCATCATGTTTGCAGTTTATGATGGTTAGCCAGTCCCAGTTTAACCGCCAGTCTAGCTTCTATTATCTTAATTAAACATGGTGTCAATGTTACATTAACTCTTCCCCAAATCAGTCCAAAGCTAATCATTCTTTCTTTTAAAAAAAAATCTGCTCACTTATCTTGGTAACCGCCTTATTACCTGGAACTTTGAACACTTTTTGATGCTGGATACAGAATAATACAAGACAGTATGAAGTCCAAAACAATTGTTGCATCAGCCAGCTAAATCAAAATTAGGGAGTGAGTCTTTAAAGCACACAGCAACATCCAAAAATGCTCATGTCGGCTTGGGAATGGGAAGAACATCTAAATGTGGAATAACAATTGTAGAAAGCTGCATTTAAATAAAAGTATTTTGTGTGTAACACTTTGTAGCCATGTGTGGGTTAGCCTGTCTGCATTCATAATTTACTACGGAAAAAACTTTGATATGAATGCCTGTCATGAAGCAAACACTACATAAAGTGCTGTGCCTTTGGCCTGGCCAGAGGCTGAGAGACATTCCAGAGGTGTGAGTTAACATATGACAGCAGGGGTGCAGTGTGCTGTGTGGTGCCTTTCCCAGGGGATGAGGCTGTACCACCAGGGGCTTTCCAGACAGCAGGAACCACTGCGGCGGCTAGGGAAATATTGGCTTGCCAACACCTGCCAACAGGAACTCCACAACATTAGATTACTGCATGTCAACTAAGTAATGTAATATTGGTTAATACATTTGACAATTTGCCTCTCTGAGTTTGATTTGGAGCATCTGCACAAGGAGTTGAGACCAATGGATCCCAAAACACATTTCACAAGTTGCCAGACCTAATATGGTGGTATTACTGGGACAACAGGATGATAGAACAGTGTGAAACTCACACAGCCAAAATCATATTTGAAATAAACAAGATACACCAGCTTTATAGTCTTGAGTAGTCTGAACTTTGACTGAATGGTGTAAAGTCTGGTCCACATTGCTGCCTGTTCTGGACAAGAAAAACCTGATTGACATGTAACACAACCAATCAGTTTTATTGTTTTATTACATGCTGTGTAGACGTTGGTTTATATATATATATATATATACTGTATATATATCACTATCCTTCCAAATTTCACCAATAAAGTGTTATTGTATCTAGAGCGTTATTTCACACAACTAAAAGGGCTTTGTTTCCAGGCTAACTTTCTGGCATGAAGCCAGCCAATCAAATTACAGCTTATTAAAATTAAATGTGGGAGGAGACAAAGAAAGAATAGGTCTGGCTCCTACAGACATCTTTAAAGCCAGGAAAATACTTTTGTATCTTCTCTGTGTATCTGCTCAAGTGTATAATGTATAATGACAGCAATGACAACCTTAAACAATTACACTGTCTATTGTTACCTGAAACTAAATCCATCCAGGAAGAAAAACGTTCCTCAGCACAAATTCAGGTTATAATGCCTCTCACCATCAAACAAGCTCAATATGTTGGCATGCCTGAAAACTTTAAGACAGTTTATGGAAATTACCATGTGGACTGCCAAGCTTTATTTAATGCACAACAGGATAAAAGTGTCTATTGTGCAGTGACTTAAGAGGTTTTCATAAAACAGCCAAGGAAAATAACTATGTATGCAAAAAAATGTGCTCTTAGGAAGTAAATACAATTAACGCCATCACAGTCACTCATATTTAGAATGCAAAACCACTTAATGGCAGATATAAGTGACAAACTTACGCAACTGTCTCTCTCTGGCGCTTTGATGTGGCAAAACTTGTTACACTTGATGTGAGACTGCTGTTGCACAATTCTTCTGAGATCATTCAGGAGAACATTTCTAGAAAGACACTGTCAGCACTGTGCAATGGAATTTACTACAGATAACACCCATGTAATCTGCCTTTATAAACACATTTTTCCTGCATAAAATCCTGACCTAACTTGACATACTACATGTTTTGGTTGCTTTTAACTACGATTTAGAACTAAACAGAAACATAAATTTCACTTCAAACATCTGCAGACATGCCAATAACAGTGATAACAGTGAACAGCGAATTCAACAGGCAAACTATTGTTAAAAACATGGAGAGCTTTCCAGTTCAGCTGTAGGATACGTCATAGCAAATGTCACAGATCTGGCCAAACGAACAATACAAAACTAATAAGAAAGCATTAAAAATAACAAAACTTACACTATTGACAACTATTGCAGATAACCTTTTTTCCAAGTTTATTGAAAGTTGTAATGCTAATAGTACATGTATAAATGACATATTTTAAAAGATTTCGAAGAGTATTTTCATGTACCTTTAATATTTAATGTGTTTAAGTCTAAGGAACGCAGTCATAGGTTATGTCATCTTCTCTGAAGAGGAAGGAAGTCTGAAGGAAGTGTTTAAGAAATTAATCTCAAAATCTGGATAGTCTGGAAATAATCATTATATATTTTTTTAATTATCCATTTGGTGATGTTAGTGGTCCAAAAAGAACACTGTTCACTTTTGAAAATCTCATCACATTGTATAACATTATATATTATATAATACAATTATATAATATATATTAATTAATATAATTAATATAATTTTGGTTCATTCCCCCATTAAAGGAAGTAAGGTAAAGTTACAGGCAGAACTGATCCACAGGGACTGCAGGGCTGTGGAGCTCTGAGGATGTGGTCAGGCTACTGTTCAGCTGTGTGCTGCTGAAAAAAGCCTGCAGACATTCAGCCAGACAATGAGCTCATGAGGTTCTGCAGGGACCACAGTGGAGAGCTGGAGAACATTTTCCATCCACCCTTTTCATCCAGCATCTCAGATTCTGGTTTCTGAGGTGGCTCATTACACAACCTGTTTGGAGCACTGATGTGGGCAACAAAACTGCTAGCCCCTTTTCTTATTAACAGCTAAAGCTTTCTGCTTTACTCATCAGGATCACAAGGCTGAGGTGAACTTTGATCATTTGGAATAAAATTAGTTTTTCTTTCCTCCACAAGACTAACCATGACATCCGATGGGCATCAAAGAGAGTTTACATACACAATTTAACAACAAGGATGCTTTTTAACCAACAATTAGACAACTTTAAACATGAAAATGATCAGTTCTGATTCTGATCATTTCTGACCACCAATCCGATTTTTTCCTTTTTGAGAGGAATCAGTCTGAATTAGGAACAAAGTCCAGCAATTAAAAATCTCATTGACGGTGGAAAGCCACATAATTTTGTGACCTCCAAAACTGGCAGCAAAAATTTTCTGTGGTCGATTGAGCCGCTTCTTTTAATCTAAAAGAAATTTCCATACTTACTGAACATGGGAAATAATAACAAATGTTGAGGTTCTTACACCCGGTATGTGCTGTGCTTGGAACCTCTGTGTTACCGCACCATCAACTTGCCTGAGGTTTCCCAGTCCTGGATTTTCCATTGCGCTCAGGGTTATAATACTGCGCTATTGTTTGACTAGTATCAATAGATGGAGAAACATGGAAAAAGAGAATGGAAGTTTCTCCAAAGGGAAACGGGAGTCTCAGAGGAAACCTCACCTCCAAATCAGCACACAATAAACCTGAAAACCAGGTTGGTTGTTTAGATGCAAAGAAGTTTTATAACAGAAGTTATAACAGAAGTTTTATATTAAAGCTAATCTTTATTAATGCAGTTGAAGATAGACTGAGACTGAGTTCAAGGTATTGTACAAAAAGAAGGACTTTGGCTATTGAGGCTGTCACAGCTCTAATTTAATTATTTTTGTTTTATTATTTTAATGCTGTCAAGCAAACATGTGGATCAAATGTCCATTACTGGCTTAAAGGTTTAATGACTGAATGTACAAACATCCTTTGCTGAGTGAATGTGACACATCTTTTACTGTTCTGCCATGAGTGAAAATATATTTGGATCACTTTTACATAAAATAATTCCATGTTTTTTTTGGTCAGTGGAAGAATTAATGACAAGAACTGATTCATAACTCGTATAAAATGTACAAGGCTGGTAACAAAGGGATCCATTTATATATTCATAATAATAACAAAAAAGAGACAGACACAGAAATTTAACATTGAAATAAAATTAGGAGTTAGGTGATGAGGTCATGACTTGTTTCCTTTTACATTCAGTGGCTAAAAACACTTCTCTGGTTTTCTCATTCCAAACAGCAGCTCTTTTCATTTGTCATTTTAAGAGCTGTTTTTGCAATAGATATCAGCAATGATTTGTATGGTCACGTAACAATTACAGAGAAAAACAATTTGGATTGAAAAACTTGGACTGAGAAAGGCTACACTGTACAAAATCCTTTTCTTAATCAGTATTTCTTTAAAATACGCATCCATAAGATGCATTACCTTAACAAATTTACAAAATACTAACAATAGAGTGTATGTAGAATTTTGAAACAGTTTCAAGTAATGATTTTCAGCATAAACCTCCGTAAAACAATTGTCCAGTGTCCAATAAGTATAATCAATAATACTCAGGCCAGGGGTTTAATTTATTCTTATTTTAATAAAAATACCAAACAAAGAGCCTACAAAAAAGAAAAAACAAAGATTGCTCTCCAGAAGACACGAGACACTGCACTTTTGTTAATTAACAACCCATGACCACCAAGGTCTAATTTAACTATTAATGTCCCAATTACCCTGTTCTGCATGAGGATGGAAACCATATAAACAGGGGTTGTATAAACAGAGAGGAGAGAACAGAAGGTGAAAGTAGTATCATGCCTCAAGGTTGAACCTTTAACAAGGGACCCTAAAGACAGAGAACATTTCAGCAGTTCCTTTTGTGTGATCCAAAACAAACAATGACTCTCTTTCAAGTGCACTGATCACACACTGAGCACCTCCTCTGAAGAACCAAGATCTCGTTTCTATCACCTCACCCATCCCTGCTTCTCGAAAAAGCTCTCAGCTCTGTTGCTTCACCAGGCTCCCAGCCACTGAGTACCTATTGGAAGACATGCTACAGCTCTACAATCATTTTAAACATCCCAAAGTCTCAAAGGTAGAGGTCTTTAAAACGATTGATGTCAGAACAGGAATGGTCAGGAATTATTATAGAAATGAGGAACATGTAAGGTCACTAAATTCCAAATCCAATGAAGCCAAACAATAGCTTGATATGACAACACTAAGTCCAGACTCAATCACATTAAAGTACATTAAAAGATTGCTTCATGGATAGAAGAAATTCAAGTTTGGCCTGACATAAGGGTAAGTAAATAATGACAGAATTTTTGGGTCACCTATCCCTTTAAGAACAGAGAACGAGGTCATCTCTTGTTCTTAGTTTTTCTGAATAAAGTGTTTCCCAGGGATTTCTTCTGTAGACAGGATATGATCTCACCCTGGTCTTTGGCCTGGTTCAAAAATTCCTAAAAAAAGTTAACGCATCAGTTTACATACTCAAAAGAAGAAAAGGCAAATTCAAGTATATATTTTTTGTTGGATCTATTGGCCATTAAAGACTTACCACCATCTATTATACAACCAGACATCTGCAATGAAATCCATTTCTTTAATTTAAAATAATAATTTTATAAAAAGCATCTTTAAGTGAGGGACTCATAAAGTCCTGTGATGTGGTGAATCTTGCGGTCTGCCTCTGTTAAAACAGGGCACTTGCCCCCCAATGGTGAACAATGTCTTGAAATGTCTTTTAATTCTCACACAGAAATTAGTCATACACTGCAGGGGTATGACATGTATCATGCTGACTCTCATTGCACGTTTTCACAGAATTCTGCTACTTGCATGAGCAGGACAGAATGAAAAGTCTGTTTCTCAGCAGTGTGAGTGACTGAGCAGACTGGCAATTCGGAGACTTGATACAAACTCGGAGATGATACAAACTTAATAAAATATCAATACCATTACATTTTATTGAGTTTTTATGAATTTTTAGTCAATTTGTGTTTGTGGTTATCTACATGCTACTGTACTCCTAAACGCTAAAATTCACGTTTATCAGATTATGAAGATTATTTATGAAGTTATGAAGAATTTATGAACAATTATGAAGTTTACAGGCTTTCTTTTTTGGAAAAACAGAGCAAAAAATGTATGACTCATGTTGCACTACACAGATTTTTGTCCAGTCAAATGCCCTTTAGGATGTCCCTCTCCCAAATGCCACCAGGAACCGACTTGCAAGTTACAAATCAAGATTAATGGCTGTGATGTAACTAAAGACAACACTTTGTATGTCCTGACAAACTTTCTCTTTTGATTAAAAAACAGGAAAGCACACTGTGTTCATTAGTTGATTTCACGTGGTAATTATGACAAAATATTCAAAGAATCACCACTGCCACAACGTCAAAGAATTTCATTAGTGAATAAAACAAGTTTGGGAGTATCAAAAGTTGGTGTCCACACACACAAGCCTATTGATGGTCAAGGACTAGAGGTATTCTCCCCCTACAGTGAACACAAGCAAAGCAAACAATATTAATGTCCTGCAGTGCTGACCACATCACCCCTGCTCTGTTCCAAAAGCAGCGAGCTACAAACCTACACACCTCAACTCAAACACGCATTAACTCAGCACACATGAACAGAGCACACCTTGTTCTCTGCAGTTGTCTAGCTGTGATTTAACAGGAAACACTCCCCCAGTTAAACAACAAGTGACGATTTCTATATCTACCATGTCAAGACTAGCATGTCAAGACTAGCAT
>JAZGTK010006632.1:0-20549 GCA_036877625.1 Ambastaia sidthimunki | reverse complement strand
ATTCCCCTGTCTGCCATTGTTGAGGAGGTAAGCACCCATTCTTTCATCTTTCATTCTTTCTCTCATCCCATTTTTGGCCCTTATTACCTTTGGGACCACAAATTCCTTGAATAGAGCTAAATTGGTGTTAAATTTGGAACATTACTTATAATTTAATGAGGTAAATATGGATAGTCTTTAGTCATTAACAGACTGTTGCTATTAATATTCCATTAGTAGGTGTTATTGGAACCAGTAATAAGTGAAAATGCTAAAAGGTGTTGTGTGTTGTCTAGCTGCTGGACCACTGCTTAGCACCAGACACATCAGGCGATGGCACAGGATGTGACAACATGACCTGTATCATCATTACCTTTTCTCCGCACCTCGGTAGCAACATGGCTGAGAGCAGCAAGAAGAGGAAACCTGAAGAAACCCCCATGGAGGAAAATGGCAACCACAGCAAAAAACCGAAAACTGAATAGAACCGCTGCCAGGAAATGTTCTGAGATTTCAAAGACACTTTCCCCTTTGAATTCAGACAACATGGAAAATTTTTAAGTATAGCTCCCTGAGAAAGGGCGTTTTAGACTAAACTGTTATCCAGACGTTTTTTTTTATTTTTATGATTGTTTAGCAGGCCTGTCAACAAATGTCTGTTATTGGTAATGTATTAAACACCACAGTATGTTAGCAGAGGTGATGTCACATGACTGAATCTCTGTTCTCCTGAAAGCTGTCTAGGCCATTATGCCCTTGTGTATGTACATAGTGTTTTTCCCAATAACTGTTAACTTTTTTTTCTTTTTTTTTAATAGTGGGTCAATTGTGAGTATTTGTGATCTTTTTTTTTTCTGGACACCAGTATGTAATTGATCAAATACATTTTTTTTAAATAATGTGATGAATGCAATGCTGGACTGTTTTCCCTGATGATGTCATTGGTTCCCAGATGAGGATAGCAAAATTAATCCTGTAGAATTGCTCCCACAATGAAACTGTACACTGACATTCCTTTCTCCATTATTTGATGTTGACGAATAAGTTGTTTGCAGTATTGCTGAATCGTTCTGTCTACAATGAGCTGCTATTGGATCTAAAGAGCTTGACTCCTGAAGGGATTGAAGGCTTACGTTGGGATCAACGACTTAAATTTTGGAATCATTTCAGTAAATTGAGATTCAGTAAATCCTCACTGCAGAAGAGGAGTTTTCTGTTGTTCATTGTCTTCAGTCTTGAAACAACCATCTGATTCATTAAGGTATATATACAGCGTATTTTGGAATATATATTTTGGTACTTTTTCAGAACATCTTTGTGGGTTGTACAGGGAAATGAAAAGTCATTGCTCAGAATTATAACTTTTTTTCTGTATCAATAAACAAGTGGAGACAAAACATTGTTTTTCTTGTGGGGAAAAATGCAAATGTCATTTTGGAAAATGTGGAAATCTATATACAGGAAAAACTAGATAAACCATTAGTTAAACTATGGTTAGTAAAACAGTCTTTACTTTTACTATTTGTAAATGAAATTCATGCATAGTTATTCCTGGTAGTCTGGATCGCAGTGTTGTTGGAAAAAGTCGTTCTAGAGTTAAAATACACAGTGATATGGCAATTTTGAACAAACATAACTAAAGTATGCTTGACTGTTAAATTTTATTCATAATTTCAAAATTGTCTAGTTGTGTGAGCTGTATTGTCTAGCTGGTGTAAAGTTTATTTAGTGTCCTTATTAAAATATAAAGTCAGACTTTATATTTAATATTTTATGACAGGAGATTTAATAACAGAGCAACATCAACCACCCTAAACAACTGAAAACAATGTCATGTGGCACAAATTGTATTTAAACAAGAGATAAATTATTCCTGAATACATTCTAGTGACAAGTTATAGCATCTAAAATACTCTATAGACTTCATATAACCAAAAATCTTATCTATATATTTATTTATATCTATTAGGGGCTATTCAAATTTTCTGATGTAATGAACTGATTGACATTTTTATTCTATACTAAAAATGTATGATCAGATATTTAAAAACTTGCAAAAACATAATATAAGTTCTTAAAGGAAAATATAAACAGTGCCTCTTATTTAGCTTATTTAGACTTCATCATTTACCACAGTGGAGCTCTTCTAAGTACACCCTCCCAACAATAAGACTCAGCCATCTGAAATAAATGCAAGAAACACAGACATTCTAAACTTGTGATATTATTTAAGGTATTTGCAATTTTATCATTATAAATATGTTCTGGGACGCCACATACCTATAATTGTGTTTATAGTATTATAGTATTATAGTATCTATCATAAAGAATAAATTCCCTTACCTGCATTCGTTTGTGAAGAAACACTAGCTTTTGATTCAGCAACTCAATGTCCTATAATGAAAATATTCATTTTCCATTTTATTACACCATAGACTGCATAAATTCAAACCTGTACTCGTGAGGATTTTAGTTTATGTCTGTTAGCCTTGATTTCGTGTATATGCAGCTATGACTATATTTCAAACACATAAAATATTCAAATTTACAGTCTTTCTCTGGAAAACTGACCAAACAGACTCATCTTTAACTTAAATGCCTGTACTGTTTTGTCCAATACACTGCTTACATAACTGAAAGTTTCTTCCCCTTCCTGTTGCAACAGGAAATACACCAACACAGGTAAAAAAAACTTGTTAACTTTAATTCTACCTGAGTAAAGTTAATAAATACATAACAAACTAAACATAACACATGGTCAATAGTTCACCTTTGTCATCTTTTCATGGTGTTTTAGTTTGACTTGAGGCAACAGGTCTTCTAATCTTTCAATCTGAAATAACACCAAACATATAAAGAGACCACTGTCGTGTTTTGCAGTCATTGTACGCAGTGAAGTTTAAAGCTGTACTTTATGTCAATCATCTCACTCTTTTCACAATGCTCTGTAGTCTTGACTTCAGTGTTTTATTAATCACAGTCATAGGAATACTTCTGGGTCTTGGGTTAACTGTAAGAAGAATCAACGTCACTGTTTTAATCACATAATAATGCTTTTACAAAAAAAATGAATTGTCACATGAGTTGTCATACCATGCTGGTAGTTTCTGGCTACTTCAAGGACATATGGCCTGGGTACAAAGAAAACTGATAAATTATATTTATCTTGTGTACATAAGGTGTCCATATGTACCATTTTAAAATGAATCATTGCTATAAATATATATTTGCTAAAAACAAATGCTAAAATATTAAAATAAATTTTAAAAAAGCATCATATTTTAATTAAGCTGAGACCTCTAATTGAGCTGATCCTCATATGACTAGACATTCAAACTTACATTTGTTTGCTGTTCGGTGGCATGCTGCAGTTTAAAGGTATTAGAAATCCTTGACTATTTCGGATCTGGAAATCGATTTTAAAACCTTTCAGTGTGAATTCAACATGGAAAACATGGAAACATATTTCAATCAACACTTGAAACTAATTCATACCTTGAAAATGGACTGAGAAGTATCAAGTCTGAATGAATGAGCTAATATCTGTCATAAGAGAGAACACTCATTTAATACATGTATTACATGTCAATATCCTGCCCAACAACTGAAAAAAAACATACTTGTGTTATAGTGGTTACTTTTGCCCCATTTGGAATATGCACCTCCCGTAAAGCTATGATCCTGCCATCTGCAAAACAACTTATTTTATCAGTGCTCAAATAAGATATCTTTTACTTTTAAGTCAGCACAAAGTGGTAAGTAAATGCAAATGTTATTACATGTTGTAGTCACAACTATATTATTTAAAGGAATAACTGAATATTTCCTTCCTCTGTTTTGTCTTTGATGTAACCAGCAATGGTCTTGTGCTGTCAGATGCACCTGTTGTTGAGTATCAATCTTAATCCATTTTGAAAGTGGCCAAAGTTATTGTCTATGGTTATTCTGATTACAGTATACGGAATGTTTTTTTGTTTTTTTTTTTATAAATAATGATAATAAAGATAAAACAATAATTAAAAAGAGAGGAAAAACATTCAATAGCAAACTGCTCATGTTGTCATGGCAACTTGGATGCAACAGGTTAGTCAGGCAGAAGAATACAGTCTAAAAGCAATAATAACAGATCGTTTAATAAAAGAAAGAAAAGATCAGACCAACCATTGAGATCAAGCCTCTTCAACGCAATCCACACTGTATTACGAATGTTTTTAGTGACAGCTGCCATTGATTCATCCACGTACACCGACAAGCTGAAGAGCTGGCCCTAGTTCACCAGCAGTGTGAAGGCAGAAACCTTAGAACATGTTTATTTTTCATAACTAAAGTTAAACGTGAATAAAAAAATAAACAAAATTCTACTAATAAAGCTCTAACTTTCCCGTACATGGAATACTTTATCAGTATGGAACTAGAATAAAGCAATAATATTTTCTTTAACTTGGTCTCATTACTCTGCAGCTCCTACACGATCTATTACTGTAGTTTATGTAGAGTGTTATTTGTGATAATTTTATAAAAAGTGTTACGTTAGTAAAAGATGTAATTTTTAATAAATATTTAAATGTATTATTATTATTATTATTATCATTATTATCATTACTATTATTATTATTAATAAACAAATTAAGACGTTAAAGACTTTTAACTTGAAAAACGACTGTAGTGTCACTTCTTTACTCACTTCTTCAGTCGTGAGCGCGCTTGCTCTCTCGCGCGCCCGTCATGAACTGCGCTGGGTGTGCAAAGTAGTGAATACGTTTCTGGCGTGGTGGACTGACGGTTATTAATCCATATGTTTTTGTGAACAAAGCTGTAGGACGTTGAAAGAGAGAGAAAAACAGCACAGCAGCATGAATGAGTCCGAAGGACTGCGGTTCAGGAGGTTGAACAGACCTCAGATCATTACAGACGAAGCCCATGAACCTCAGTACAAAAGCACAAGGTGAGACACCCATTGCATTTATATTGTGTATCTGCCCTGATCAATTAATATGTGTGAAATATGTAAGTAAGTATCCCCGCTCAGTGGCACGTTTTCATGTATCGAATGTTGGTGTTTATGTCTTGCAGCACTTACAGTGGGAAGGTGTTTCGTGTGACATTACTAACATTAGTGGCATTCGTGCTGTTCCCACTGCTGGTAGTCATTTTCATTCTTGAGTCTCCCATTCAACCAGAGGCGTTCAGGTGAGCACAGACGGATAACTACTAATAAAACTACTTATACAATTATTTAAATATCTATATATCTCATATATAGATATATCTCTATATATGTTCAATCATGAACAGCTTGAAATGTGTGAATTCATTGATCTAAAAGTGTTTGGACCCTGGACATTCATACACAACATATGTTACATACAGAAGTGTTATTCATGCCATACTAAGCATGCACCACATGCAGAGGAGCACAGTTGGTACACAGTGTCAAATGGGATTGTTCAGATTCCATGAGCTCTAGTCATTCTGTTCGACTCTGTCCCTGTAAACAGTTATTGCTAAACACTTTACTGGCAATTGAGCATTATTTTATTGCAAAATACCACAAAGAACTTCTTGTGACATTTGTTTGTCAAGCTGGAAATGTTGCAATCCAGAATAAACCTTATTTCAAAAAGTTTGTTGCTTTTAAAAAACCTCATAGTAAAAAAACCTTTATAACCAATAGTATGGGGTTGCAATACAGGTATTAATGAGAGTCCATGAGAGAATGTCTGAGTAATTCCTTTGAGCTGAATCTTCACAATAAATCAGTTTGTCTGGTTTATGAAACTGATTTTTTATGATTTTTCATTTTATGATCTGACCGATTCATAAAATGAACTTCCTTACCAATCTACTATTATATGGCTTCAGTCATTGTAACTACAAGAAAAAGATCATCCAGAATGTTATTTAAATCTTCCGTTTTGTGTGTTTCATTGAGGAAAGACATGAGAGTGAGTAAATAAAGACTTTGTAAAGAGTTTTTAAATAAAGAGCTTTTATTTAGGGGTGAATTGTGTCTTTAAGTGAATTCTCACTTCCCTTTAACTTTATATTCTGTGTCAGTGGTTAATAATTGATGGCTATGGTGTTGATATGTAGGTCATTTGCAGTGTGAGCTAAAAGTCTTGACTGTTGTCTGTATTTTCCCTTTTCACAAAATGAATCAGTCTGAGTGAACCTCCTCTTATGAGCGGCTGTTATGAGCCCAATATTAAACTGAGACAAGCAGAGCGTCTGTTTGAGGACCGGCTCAACGGCCCAGAATCCATTGCTAACATTGGAGGTCAGTGTTTGTAAAGCAATTTGTCTGCTTGACCTTTCACTCAGATTATCTACATTGTTTGTTTGGCAATTGAAAGATGTGTTGTCTGTGATTACATGCTTACACACTTTAACTGTGTGTGTGTGTGTGTGTGTGTGTGTGTGTTTATATATTATACATTACATAATTACAAATATATATACATATCACAGCTATTACAGAGATATTATGTTTTGTAGATGTTTTTTACGCTGGCACTGCTGATGGCAAGATTGTGAAAATCGAGGGCAGAAACTTTCATGTGCTGACAACACTTGGCAAGCCACCATGTGGTAAGAAGAAATACCTGCTTCCTCACACTGTGTTATGTGTCATTTCATCAAGATCAACCTCCTTATCATTTGAAACATTCTGTTTTTTATTTTTCAGAACATGAATATTTGTTAACGGATCTAATAACTGTAAGAGATGAAATCTAACTGTAACTCTTGTGTAATCACACAGCACAAGTACACACAGGTCATACTCTTAAAAGTATTTATTCTATGATGCTCTTTACAAATATAAGTGATCAAAGATCATTCTTGTTTTGATATATTTGGAAACGGGAGGTTGGGCTTTTTGGACATCAGTGGGCTTTTAAACGGTCACTTTTATTATTAGGCTTTATTACGTGAGAGGCATGAACCATGATTTGCCAGTTGCTAGTCAGTTGCAGGTGGGGTTGATGGGAGGGACATTTTCACACTGGGGTGCATGTGATTGGTCACAAATCTACATAGTGCAGGATGAATCATCAACAGACTTTGAATATAAAAAAAAGAGAAATGGATGACTGGATGAAAGGTATTTGTGTTGTTGAAACTATCAGTGTCAAACCCAAATTGTGTCAAACAATTGATTCAAACAGTTGAAACAGTTCAAACTGTCATCAGAGCAAGGGAAGCCACGCAACACCTTCGTATGTTTGCACTGTGCAGACAGTTGTTTGCAACACGCATAGTGTGACATAAACTAACCATCTAAAACACCTGACTTCAGAATTTCGGAGAATTCATACAGTATCATGGTTTTTTATTGAATAAGACTAATTCTGAGGCAGTATAATGCACATTTGCGTCACATCATGTGATGGGAATCGTTAACTTTATAAATCCCAAAATTAAAATGACACTGCATTGTATTGTTTTGTATCGTTTGCAACACATATGTATCTGTTAACGCATAGAGATATTTGATCTGTTTAAGTATGAGGGCATTGACAGTAAATCCATATGAGTGGATTTTGGCAGTGAATATATTTCTTCTGGTCTGGTTGTGTTGTGAAATGCTGACATGGCAGAAACAATCACAAAACGTGCTTAGAATCTTCGGTCTTTGCCCACTGAGTACATTGATCAGATATTATAAGATAATTGGGCTTAAATCAATTGTTTTCCTACTTTAAAGGATCTCGTGAACATGAGCACACCTGCGGACGTCCCCTGGGAATCCGTGTGGGACCCAATGGCACTTTGTTTGTAGCTGATGCCTATTTGGGATTGTTTGAAGTCAATCCTGTCACAGGTAAAGGGGTTAAAACCCCATCTAAAGGGGTAAACATGCAGATATTATGCTTTAAAATCTAAAATTCCCATATTACAATTATGAATATACATTTAAAAAAACTACCGTTTAAGGACTCCATGAATCAGAAGTGATGATTGTTTCTCCCCTATTATGACACATTTAAGTAAAATGGCTTTTAAAAAGAGAAAAAATGTAGAGTGGGATTTCTTTGTTCCTTGATAATTGATTGGATCCTTGGAGGTAGAAACTGCCTGACCATTGAACAGTCAGTATAGTCCCACCCTCATCCAGAGACATCTGATCAAAAGAAGAGATGTTGTTTGTCAGGCGAAGGTTTATGTTTGTGATTAAAGATCACAAGGGCACATTATGTTTTTAAAAAATGACATGCACAGATTAATCATTTATAATAAACACTGCAATATTCGATTAAAAAATAAGAATAGTATATTTTGATTTCATGTTGACTTTAACTGGGGTTTTTTTTTTGTTGTTTTTTTTACATTACAATAGCACTACATCTGTCATCTTTTTGTGCACTAGGTGATGCGAAATGTCTGGTGAGCACTGGGAAGTTAATCGGGGGTCGACGTCTGGCCTTCGTGAACGACCTGGATGTTACTCAGGATGGGAAGAAGGTGTACTTCACAGACTCCAGTAGTAGGTGGCACCGCAGAGACTTCATGCACCTGATCATGGAAGCCACGGCAGATGGACGGTAAATAGGGCATGAAAAACACAGCGGCACATTTCTGTGCATTTTATGGACTTTTGTTTGTTGTGAAATTGTTTCTTACTGACTGTTTTTTTTATTATATGGGAATGATGTTTTGTATGTTTCAGTGTGATGGAGTATGACACAGAGACCAGAGAAGTTAATGTGATGATGGAGAACTTGCGCTTCCCAAACGGCATTCAGCTCTTCCCTGATGAGGAATCTGTACTGGTGGCTGAAACCACCATGGCAAGAATAAGGAGGTGATGTAAACAGAACAGTGTTAAATATTTTACTAATTCTTTCTACTAGGAAAACATTTTGACAAGATCCCTGATCTTGTTAAAATGCTACTTTCAGCACTTTCAGCTACTTTCAGCAGCCTGAATGTCTTAAATTATACTACCAGTATTGCTCCTTTTAAATTTGAAGGATATGTTTACTTAAGTCTTAAGGTACATTACAATGGTGATTAAAAAGGCTAAATTATGACTTCCAAGAACTAATAAAGTGTAAATTCGCAGATTCGGTTCACTTTGTTTTGTTACAGTGTCAGTGAGATGTAAATAAACAATGTTTACTCTTTCTCCTAGTTAACTGAACCGAGAAATTCATGTTTATTTGTCAGCAAAAGTCTGCCAGATTATGCTCCCAGTGCATTATGGAAGTTTTCTTACCTATTTGGAAAAAAGAATAGAACAGCCTTTTGTCACTGTTTTCTCTAGTCAGATAGCAGTGACTTCAAAACAGTATTCACCTTTCTACTTCACATGCAGCCAAGTGTTATTAAAAACCCATTTTGCCAGCAGTGAAGTACCCCACTAGGGACAAAAATGATAAAAAAAAAAACAAACCTGGGAAATCTTCTAGTCGTGCTATTCTGTTTTTAAAAACAAGCTGCATAAATTAGAGGTATAATTAATGCAATGCTTTAAGGCAAGTTCCAGAGTTTGGATTTTAGTGTTGATTTTGTGTAAAGATTTGTTTTACTTGTTCTGTGCATCACTTTTACATTTTAATTTCAGTAAACTGTGATCTTGCAGTCTAATTTTATTTCCTACCTTGACGCTCATTTGGTATTGTGTCAGGTGGAGCACATAAAATCTCCCTTTATAAAGTCACGTCAATAAAGTCACGTCTTTATTGCCTCTCAACCATTGAGTTCTTGAATTACATAGTCCCGCAACTTAGCGTCCTGTATCTGCCTGAGGCATGGACCGTTCCTCTCAGCCTCACCTTAATAAATGATAAGCGCATTCAGTTGCCAAGGTAACGGCTCCATCATTAAGCTTCCTGTGCTGAGAGATGCGTGTCGTGTTTCGTATCATGTTTTGCCTGGCAGTGAATGAAGCTGATGTGGTCCCTGAGACATGGAAGGTTTCACAGAAGCTTTTTACATTTCATCTGAGGTGGTTTATTTAAATAAGTAGATTTGAATTGTGGATGAACAGGAATATTAGGAGAAAATTATTCTTTCTTCCCAAAGATTAACAAAGTGGTTAAAATCATCATCAGAATACAAACACTTAATGTAAGTGCTTCACAATTGCTGGTTTAGTTTTAGACTGGTGTATGGAAGGTATTGAAACTAAATTGATACTCACACTAGGCACGGTTGTCTTGTACCGAGCCTGAGTGTGATAGTCTCCCTTGTTTTGAGAGAACAATCAGGCGCCACTTTACAGAAGTCCTGGCAGGAGGGGAATCTCTGGAGGAGTGAGAATAGTTAGAATTTTTATTTATTTTTCAGTTGACAAATCTTATTTTTATTTTCATCCCTTCATGTTCTTATGAATTAATACGAATAAAAACAAATAAACAAGAGACGACGTGTGGAAAGGGGTAAGATGTGTCCACTGTCTAGTTTATCTCTGGTTAAATTGTAAAAAAAGTTTTTCAATAGCCAACATGATGGCTAGAGAGTACGATGAGTGCTGATATATAAAGATTTGTCTTAGTTTGAATAATGTGGCATAGTGTGGGTTTCAACAGTTACTGTGGTGGAGTGATGCAAAACGGTGAAACGTCACAGCGCTGGTCAGGTTTGATTTCAGCACTTTCGAAATGGCTCTGTAATCAGATTTGAGGACTGGACAAGAGTCTTGCAAAAGAGCTAATGCTAATTCTGGCAATGTTTACAAACATGCTTTGATGCAATATTTACTCAGCTCAACAAATTGTGCATTGTCTATCAAAAGGGCTGTTGGTAAACACAGAACACTAATTTGCCAAAAAGGCATGGTTGGTGTCCGATGCCAAAAATGTACTAATTTGTACTTCTGAAATTGTGCATAATGAATGTTGTTTCTTACATTCTTGTGTGCTCTGTACAGAGTCCATGTGTCTGGTCTCAATAAAGGGGGCATGGATACATTTATAGACAACCTTCCAGGATTTCCTGACAACATCCGACGCAGTTCTTCAGGTGGCTACTGGGTTGCCATGTCTGCTGTTCGACCCAACCCTGGTTTCTCCATGCTGGACTTCCTGTCTCAGAGACCCTGGATTAAAAAGCTCATATTTAAGGTATCTGCCTTTGAAAGTAAAAAAAAAAACTTGTTCAACATTTCCATTCAGCATACATTCAATATCAAATCCAGTAATGGTGTTAAAGAAATAATACAAAAAATCTATTACTATTTATTCTGTCATTCCAAATCTGTATACTGTTTTAGTGGAAACGAAAAGAATCTCTTTTCCATACAATTACAGTTCATAGTGACCACAGCTATTTAAAATGGACAAAAATCAACTGTTGTTTAATGTCTTTACCTTTAACTGTATGACAGTTATAAAGAGCTGCATAAAGTTATTTTTTAACTTTCTTATTTGTTTCTTTTTATTTTGGCATCTTCAGCTCTTCAGTCAAGACACACTGTTGAAGTTTGTGCCACGCTACAGTCTGGTGGTGGAGCTGCAGGATGGAGGAACGTGTGTGCGGAGCTTCCATGACCCGCATGGGATGGTGGCCGCCTACATCAGCGAGGCCCACGAGCACAACGGTCACCTGTACTTGGGTTCCTTCCGCTCTCCTTATTTGTGCAAGCTGGACCTGACGAAAGTGTGAACCACGCTGAAAGCAGAGCAGCCCGTCACAAACCTAACAGATGATCTGCTCAAGTCATTTTACCCTGACTTCCAAACAAACAGATCTTGAAGCAATTAACTTGGGTGACAAATTAGCACGAGAACTTCTTCCATATTAGTCAACAAATCAACAAACCCAGTTCCTATGTTTAATTCTCGTTCATTTAATTTAGCCCTGAAATATGCTTGAATTGGTGTTAAAATAATCCATGTGACTTTGTGTTAGTTACTATAAATACGAGTGGCAGGTGTTTTTTTTTATATCAAAGGATGTGCCATTACTGTTTTTGTTTTCCACTTATAAAAGTACTCAGTTTCTGTACTTCTTTTATTTGCACATTACCATCTGTTTCTTAAAATAGAGCCGCCAACTGTTTCTTCAAAGAGCTGTGATACAGAAAATGAAATTAGAAAATGAGACTCGTAATAACTTCTCTGGGTGGCATGAAAAAAGAGATGAGGTGTGAGGGAAATGAAAGGGTATTTTATTATAAATTTAATCTACTGCATCAATATGTAGTTATAATTAACTCTAGATTTTCTAAATGATGTGTGAATGATTTAAGGTATTCCTCATGATTATAAATGTGTTGTATATGTCATTATTTTATATATTATTTGTATATGTTGGTGGAGAACTGCATAACCCGTAGCTGATAAGTGCTGCTGGCATTTTACTATTTAGCATAACTTTACTCAGAAGCTTCAGTGCATTTTCCATATGATGCATTTTCCATTTTCACATTTTATATGATATAATATAATCAGCAATAACGTCCTGATGCAGTGGCAATTGTAGGTAAGTTGGGACCCAGAACACGTTACGCTAAAGTTACAGACAAAAGGGAAAAAACTTGCATGCAAGTAATAAGATGCAACTAATTATAGTCATGCATAGTTAGAAAAGCAAAATAAACATTGCTTTTCACATCAAAGACTGCAGTGTGGGGTCTTCAACAGGGGTCCAGCAATTGCTGTTTGATCTTAGACTAATTTTGGTGAAAATATTTAATATGCATTAAACAAACAAACCATAATTTTAAATAAAAAACAACTAAAGTTAAGCTTTGTTTGTCTCTCCCATAATAAAATGCATGCTATTTTAAGACAGACTTAAAATGTAAAAAAGGTTTATAGACCCTGCGTGTAATATTTTGACAATTGATCTGTCACAAGATTTCTATTTACAATGCAGTATGTTTAAATAATTTGCACATTGGCTTGTGTAGTTTATGGTAATGGATTTTATTTTGGTTTCTGTGATCATACTATGTTGGGTTACCATATGGGGTTATGAATCTAGGACAAATATGTCATGCACATGTCACAGCGAGTAGTAAATGAGTAGTCCAAAAACCATATGAATAAATTTCCTATAAACCCCATTAGAAGTGACTTTAATTAGCTCTGTTGTATTGTTCAGCTTAGTAAGAGCTCACAATGAACATCTCTGATCTGTCTCTACATATCAACTCCTTTAAAAGAGCTACTAAATAATTCACACTCTGTATCAGCTAAAAAACAAGCCTAGCATTTTATAAAGTGAAGGTCACATCTGATGAATGATAACCAGTCACTGACCTTAAATGGATTTCAAATCATGTTTTGTGCTACACTATTCACTGCTGCTTTTTATTTGACAGTTTGATATTAAATTAACATTAGACAACATTACAGATGGAAAAAACCCATTGAGTAAAGATGTTTTGGTGAAAAGTTCAGAGTTTATAAAAAGAATGACAGTTAAAATATGTTGTTGACATCATCTTCATCCAGGGAATGGACCAGACCTCAAAGTGGCAGAGAAATGTCTGAAAGACAAGACCATAAATGCAACAGTATTGATTTACAATTTGAAAATACAGCCATTATTAATATACAAATAATACCGTCTACTAATAAAGTTTGTTGATTAATTTTGTATCACATTTTATTATACAAAATATCCTAGTCCTAGCAAAACTCAATTCAAAACTCAATGACCATGGAAAAGCACACATACCTGCTTTAACAGACTGTCTTTCTGGAAAGGGCAGTTGGCAAGGTCATCGGTATTGCCCATCTTTCTGCACATAGTTCTGGAGATTTCTACTGTCAGAACATAGCGGATACCTTTCACTATCTAAAGCAGAACAGACGCTGGGTTACACATTTGTTATATGTAAAATATCACCCTAAAAAGTGAAACATCTTCAACTGTACCTGTCTCTTAGCATCATCAACCTCTGAAGCTTTAAACAGGAAAACGTCATTGGATTTGTTATTGAACGAGTAGGTTCCTGTAAGGACAGCCTGCTTTACCCCCGTGTCATTTTTACTGATGTTTTGTAGAGCTCCTGGGATTGGTCGCCATACATTTGTTTGAACTGAAAACACGTACTGGTAATTAAACTTTCACAGAACTATTTACATAGGCAGCAAAGTAAAAATGTTTAAATACATTGCATTGGAAAGACTTTGAGAAGGCACAATCCTACACATACAGGGAAGAGTCCAACAGAGTAACATATCTCACCCCTTAAAAGCACATTTAGAATTTTATATTCCACATATCATATATTTAGGAATGGACCATATACAGTAACCTGTGATTTAGAGACATGCATAATAAAAGATATAAGCATTTAAGTTATATAATGGAAATTGTTTTACTACATGCAAGTAGTAAGTATTTAACCTTTTCCTGGCTGGTTTATGAAAACGTTAATAATGTGACATTAGATAAGACTGTAAAATGGGATTGTTTATTACCTGGCTTTTTTATTATTTATTTTCATATGATAAATGTAAGTTGTTCACATAGTCCATAATGATTCAACCCACACAATGACTTGTCACAGTTTACCCTTAATAAGGGGCAAGTTGTTATATTTTAACAGACCTACGTTATAAAGGCTTACAACCTTTGTTCTTTAAGATATCCTGAAAATTTAATTAGATATAGTACTTTACCTATTTTTCATTTTCAAGAGGACAACTCAAGTAAACAAGTAGAACAACTTACCCAAATCTCCTCCTAAAGTGGTTTTGTAAGAAACACTTAGAAGATCAAAAACATAGACATAAAAACAAACACAAGAAAAGTGTTTGTGAAAACATCTTACCAACTGAGCATAAGCCTGCTGAGAAATACAACACAAGAAGATGATGAGAGACCCTCATGTCTGTTAGCGTTCTCTCTAATCTACTCAGCAACTTCCTGTTCAGCAACACTTCAACCACCAGACAGTGTGCTGAAGTTGTCCAAACAGCAGTCACTCTCCATTGGTTGAGAGAACTGCTTCCTTCAAGAACTACGAGGTGACCCAAGAACAAGCCCAGGTGGAACTAATCACCTGTGCTGATTACTGGTTGAGCGACATGTGATATTTCCTTGTGGCTTTGAAAACTGCAAGACCTATTGTTAGTTACATAATATTTATGGCTCCCAGGGGCAGGCAAACGGAAGGCAGAAGGATTTATTTCTATAAATATCAAACTTTGCAGAGACCACTGAAATCAAGAAGAACAAAGTCCTGAATCCTTCTTCAAACTCAAAAGACAGAGACTGTGTGTGCCGAAGTGCTTTGAAGAGATGCTATGAACTTCTGTGGTTTGTACCCACATCCTGTGATGAAATTAACTGATAACTGTTCAGCTCTTGTATGAGTATGCATATATGACTGATTCATCAAGCAGAGTTACTAAAAGATGATTACTTTCTGAGAACATGTGCAAGATTTCTTACCTTTGTTTTATTCTTTTGGGCACTTGGTACCTTAAACATTGTTATGGTGTTTATATATGCTTATATAGACAAAACTGTTTTAAAGCAACATAAAAATGTGTATGTTTGTGGAATTTTTCTGTGGGATTTTGAGGTTAATGTCAGGATTTGATTAGACAGCGAAAGTGCTTATTTTATACAAGAATAGGGTCTGTTGTGAGTTTGCTGTGACTTGTGGAGGACTGCTCCCATCATGGGGAAGTTTTTTTTTTTTTACAATCTACAGCCTAAATAACAAAAACGTGACATCAGCAAAAGAATGCATATTAGAAAAGTAAATGTTGACAACATTTGGTGGTAAAAAATGGCTTTGGCATGACTGTTGTTCAGTATTTGCTAGCATGCGATTCAGGAAGTTATGGAAAAAACAATGTTGCAAATACATATAAGAAGTACTACCTTAAACAAATCAACCTGGAATTATTATTTTTTTTCATTATGCATGTTTGCTTAAAAGAGGCACGTTTGTGTTGTGTGATAGCGAGAGGAATTCTGTAATAGCTGCTTTATTCAAAATCAGCAGATGGCGCTGTGTTGTCATTGTAATAATTGTATAAGGTCTTGCACTGGACATAGCTCACGTTCTGAAGCAATATCTAGTTTTTGACACTTCATGGGAGAAACTCAAGAGACATCTACTCATCTCAGAAATAATACTGTGACTGCTCTCAAAAAAAAAATTACAATTTAACTAGAACTTCACAAGAAGAGGAAATGCACATTGTTTGTGCTCACACAACTTTTGGATCTTCTCAGATGGCTATAAATTCTCCCTTAAGATAGCAAAACTTTCAGAAGAGTCCTCACATCAAGTGCCAGCCATGTCCAATTCTTCATCTGTGGTGATTATTTTGCCCGAACAATTGTTTCTGCACTTCACACTAAATTGAAGGCATGTTTTTGTTGTGCTGAATCCAGCCCCCTCAAATGACAACATATGCTCACCAGTGGTTCTGATAAACTTCTGCCACTCAAATCTCCAAACCCTCTGTCCTTTGCTCATGGTGACAACAGCAGCACTTTATCTGGGCATATGTAGATGTTACTAAGAAAGATATGCAGTTTAATATGCACATAAACCAGCATATTGAAACAATACAGGAATACATTAAAATACAGATTTGTTTTAATTTATAGATTTGACTAAATTTGATCATATTTACAGTGTGAATTTACATTTACACACAGTTTTTTTCCAGAGCAACTTGCAGTGCATTATTTTTGTCAGTATTTGTGTTCCCTGAGAATCGAACCCACATACTTTGCACCACTAATGCAGATGTTCTTCCAGCTGAGCTACAAAAACACCTTTAAATTAGGCTTTAGGTAGCTAATGGTATAACATGTATTTTTTATCCAAAATTGTTTTCTTTTAAAGGAAATCAATGCTGAGTCATGGCTTTGACACTATGGGGAACGTGCTTCAGGTGTGC
Organism: Ambastaia sidthimunki; assembly: GCA_036877625.1. Taxonomy (NCBI): domain Eukaryota; kingdom Metazoa; phylum Chordata; class Actinopteri; order Cypriniformes; family Botiidae; genus Ambastaia; species Ambastaia sidthimunki. The sequence continues at coordinate 3,744 of JAZGTK010006632.1, read as the reverse complement.
CAGCTCTGAACACGTATGTAAAGAGTAATGTAAAGTCAGGCCTATTTAAAGGCAGGTCAAGGTCATGTGACGGAGTGTGTGAATAACATAACCCTAAGGTGCTTCTTGTTATCAGGAAGCAGGTGAGGAGAAATAAGAAGATATTCAAGACAGGAAATTATTTAGAAAGAGAAAGCATTATGCTATATCAGACCTTCCCTCAATGTGGCGTAGTGGGCATTAGCGTTTCTCATATCATCAAAGCCATGACACAGTGTCAAGTTCCCTCAAATGGGTTCCATGATACAGATAATGTGACACTGCGTTGCGTTGCCACACTTCAGTCATGCCTGCACAGCTTTCCTTCAGACTCTGATAACGGCTTTTGCAGTCGCCTTTTAAAGGTTACATGGCATCCAACTCTACACTACATGACCTTGACCTTTCTGCAAACAGTTATATACAAATAGTTTAACATAACCTGCCAGAACACTTTAGCAACTGCCTTGCAAGGTCATAAATTACCTCACTTTTTTATTTTTTTTCAACCTGCGAAAGTCACACTGTAAAAACGGAGTATTTAAATTATCATTTAATTCAGAGTATTTAAAGTCATACAACCTTTAAACTTGAATGTAGCCTTCAAATTCTTAAGTTTTAAGCAGTGCACAGAGTATTTTCTTGTTCTGTGGACATTTCAAAGTGTATTGATTCCTGTGGTGTGATGTATACCCAGAAGTTTTTCATAGAGATGTAGTGCATTATTAATCAGGATGATGTTGGGTGATGATTCCTCTGTTGGCCAGTGTGACCTTTAGATTAATCTGTCAGCTAATGGATTCAACCTGGTGTACAACAGGAAAACAACTGTCTGTGGTCTGCAGTCCATCTGGCAGTTCAGAGCATGTGTGCGTGTGCATATATACTATATGTGTGTGTGCATTCATAATGCCAATGGATGACAGACTGCCTTTAGCAGGATAAGGAAGAATAATATGTTAGTATGCTTTTGCGACCATAACCACAATTAGTCAGAGGGTTCTTGTCATTATATCATTGGTTAGTTTGACTGGTTTTGTATTAACTGCTATTTATTTGAGCTGCTTGAACTTGACTTTTATTTTAGCTGTTTGAAGGTGTTTCTAAACAGCATGTTAACATGATAATTGGAATTGCTGTGAACTCGATTTTTTTATATTGTTGTCTAGCTGAGATATTTCACACCACAAAGAATGAAAATGCTGGCTATGCTATTTTTAAATACACATTTTATGTCACACAAGAGAAATTTTAAAAGGCTACCTTTATTTTGTCCCCTGAATAATGATGCTGTTTGTTGTTGTGATAAGACAAAAAGGTATTTAGACAGACGGCCTTGGATCACAGATCACTGTCAACAGAAGGTGGTTTTACTGATGGATATGCTTTCAAATAAAAATGCTGGGAAAACAAATGCGGTCTTGATCTTGACTTGATTCAGGAGTACAACAAAAAGGAGTGACATTTTTACCGGAATATTTATTGAATGAATAAAATGGATGCTGACAATCATCCTGATAGACTGACAGAAGAACTGAGATGAGGTTCAGTATGTGACTGAAAGAACGGTCAACATCTAGACCTCTTCAAAGTCTACTTTGTACAAAAAGATTTTGATCCCATGCTCACCTCCTGCTGTTATTTTCTGTTTGGGAGTGATGGATGCTTTGTCTTTTCCAGTGTGAATATAACACTGTGCTGTATGACTGATTAAAGATGTTTTATTAAAAAGGAAAAAGGTTATTTAACATCTGATTGGTACATGAATAAATGTCTCTATGTTAAATAAAGCTTAGGGCATAGAATTTCATAGAGCATTTGATGCTCTATTTACACGTGTGTATATTGGAAAACAAAAAGCCACAGTATCAGGGCATTACTAGCTTGTTGCTAAGTGGTTGCTAGATGGTTTACTTGGTCTATGCTAGAATATTACTAGGGCATTGCTTGAATGTCTTAGAAAAATTCTAATTAAAAACATTTATGATGTTTTGATATGATAAGTAATTATCTTTTTTCCAATTTATCCACCAGACAAAAATCTCCTCTACAGGGCAAACTATTTGTAGTAAAATATTATACATGATGTACAATATATATAAAAAACATTTTGTGTATTTTTAGAGCCCTTTCCAAAGTATGAGCAAATAGCCAGCACTAATGATGTTAAAAGTGACAACTGATTTAAAAATATACAAATTAAAATAAAATGCATTCAACCTGTATTTAAAGAGTCATTATTGCACTTTAGGACTGCCACACCTACACAATGAACTGTAACCCTTTTAAATATAAAAATACAGATGTACATTTTTTACCCGTTTAAACAAGGACAGACTGCTCCACTGCATGGAAGGTAACCTAGCAACAGTTCACTGTGAAGTGATGCTGGATGAATGTTTTACAACAAATCCCAGGACACTGGAGTGTTACAGGCATCTACTCAAATCTAGACATCCTTGTCTGCTTATATATTAAGATGTGAGGATATTTACTATTGGCTTTATTCTAAAAATCAGATAGCATGTTACAGTATATGCAACCTTATAAAGTTGAAATATTTCTCAAGGTTCTGGGTTGCGTGTGCTCATGAACTGATGCTCTAATCCTTTTAATATTTTCAGAATATGATACAACCATGCAACTGTTGGTACTGTTGCAATAGTGTACACTGTGCACAGTATAAGCACAATTTTCTGTATACATAGAATTACCAAAATGTGTAATATAAATAGTAAATCTGCTCAGCTTGATCTTTTACACTTTAATGAAAGAACTAGGAATAATTACAATTATATTTTAAACTTTTTGGATCAGACTGGAGTTTTTATTTAAACAGTTGCATTTCCAGGACAGCACTCATATGCAACAGAAGATCATGTGATGTGATCACAGTGTAGAATACTCCTGCTACTACTGCATTCAGTAAATAATAAACTATTACTGTATTCATAAAGTAGTGCTTCACTCTTTCTGGGTGATAAATATAATTTATAGGCATCATGTACATCATCAATGTAACACCTGCCTTAGACCCTTTGAGGAAAGAATAGCTGTATTTAAATAGTGTCTAAAGATAAGAGATGGATGGCATGTGCAGAGCTATAGATCAAGAGTACTAACACCAGAGGATATAAACTTAGGGCAATGAAGACCTGGCTTTGTTTTTCTGGCAGACTGGGGTTGATGAATGTCATTTAAAAAGCACCAATGAGCAACATACACCCCATCACTTACACTACAATCAACAACCAGTAAAAAGTTACCATACTGCAGACATGGTTTTTAAGGAACAGATTTTTAACAATTAAAAATCCTTTACCTCTATGACGTTGTTTTTCTATATCTCCTCTGGTGTTCCAGAGAAGAAAGTCATAAGGAATTTGAAAAGGAATTGGGGTAAATAATTATTCCACCACTGCAGTCAATGTACCTAGATCAACTGGATTGAACACTGTAGTCCATCATTTGATTATAGTGTGAGAAATTACTTCTGCCATGGTCACATGGTGCCATTTTAAAATGAGACTGATAAGCTGTGAATTCATTCATTTCCCGCTTGGATACAAGAGTGCAGAAATGGAGCCAAGCAACATCACCTAAGGAAGGCATTCCAATGAGTGTATAAGTCAATGACTGGGAAAATTTTAAGACCGGGACCAATTCTTCTTTCCTATAAATATGTCATATTTCATGAATAACACATCATTTTTAACACACAAGAAG